>VMDR010023232.1:0-15722 GCA_007922815.1 Macrotus californicus | reverse complement strand
AGCTTCAGATTTGTTTTAAAGTTCACCAATTCTCTGAGTGCAATTTTCAGTTTATCTCAATTAAGTTTTTAAATTATAGTAAGGATAATTTGAATTTTAAGAAGTTCTTTTGCTTTTTTCTTTGATTCTGCCTAATCTTTCCTTTTCATATTGTTTGATTCTTTTGTCAAGAATTATTTTGTCCTCACTTAAATTTTACCTTGAAGCATAATTGACACACAGCATTATATTAGTTTCAGATATACAGCACAAAGATTCGGTATTTGACGTACTGCAAAGTGATCACCACAATAGTGTAGTTATCATTTGTCACCACACAGAGTTACAAAATTCTTTTCCTAAAAATATGGAATGCTTCTTGCACAAATTCATTCTTGCACAGTGGCTGTGCTAATGTCTGTATCGTTCCAATGTTAGAATATGTGCTGCCAAAGAAAACAACATCCCTACTTTTTAAATTTCATTTTAAACACAATGATTTTACATTTTCTTTCATACTGTTCTATTATTTTTAGTTCTGAGAATACTGACGCTCTTATTCATTGTGTGTGAAGGCTCTCTCATGTCAATTCTATTTTTAGTTTGTTTTTATTGTGAGTTCAAAACCCACAAGAGTTGTTCTTCTGGGAATCCTGTAAGTTCTGACATCTGACATCAGAAGGATTCATATGTACTTTTACTGGGGCCTTGGGGATTTCAATTGTCCTTCAACAGTTTTATGTTAATTTCTCCCCTTGGGAGCTGCCTCGCTGCATAGACACAAAACATGACTTCGGGGCCTGGGGATTTGGTTTCTCACTGGCAACCTTCCCCTCAACCCCCCCGCCCAACGAAGTCTGTGGCCAGACTAAAAGAGCCCATAGTGCTTCGCCAAGCAGTTCTGGTTCCCTTTTTATGGGTGGGGACTTACCCAGATTTGCCAAACCCACACATGGCATCACCTTACCCAAGAAGTGTGTCATCTCCCAGGATAGCTGACCCCTCCATCAAACACTGAGCCAGTGTTGTTAAAGGTAATTTTTTCTGAAAAGGAAAAAAGGTTGTAATGAAAACTACTTTCAATAGTCACCTCCTTACTCTGAAACAGCAGACTATCAAATACTCTGCTAGATACTGCATTAGCTAGGAAACAAAATGTCTTTAGCATATGTTTAAAACCTAAAAATTTATAGGATTTAATGATGGGTTAGATTCAGAGATGTTAAAATTCAGAAAATTAGAACTGAATTAAATCGCCAATTTAGAAAATAAGCCTAAAGTTTACATGTTGTATTTTAACATCAAGTGGGGTAGCAGCAAGAAAAAAAAAAATCAAAATTATATTAACGAAGATTTGAACGATGATTTCATTTCCAAAAACCAATCTCTTATCTGAAAAGTATATTAGCCCCGTTTTATAAATGAGGCAGATTATGGTCAAGACAGAGAGAAAAAAGTTTCACATTAAATTACAATACAAAGAATGTAAGCTTCAAGATAAAGACATACTCCGAATAAGATATAGAATAGCCAATAAGCACATGAAAAGATGCTTAACATCATTAGTCTTTAGAGAAATTCAAATCAAAGCCACAGCAAGATACCACCTCACACTAGGATGACTATAAAAGTAATGACTATATAAATATATATATCTATTTATTTGTTTGTTTGTTTATTCATTCATTTATTTAATTCTCACTTGAGGACATGCTTATTGATTTTAGGGGGAGGGGAAGAGGGGGAGAGAGAGAAACAGCGATGTGTGAGACAAACATCGACTGGTGGTCTCTCATATGTACCCCAACTAGGGACTGAACCCACAAGCTTGTGCCCTGACTGGGAATCAAACCTAAGACCTTTTGGTTTATGAGACAACGCTCCAACCAAGCCACACTGGCCAGGGCAATAGTATACACATTTAAAAGTAAGGAAATAAGTGTCGGGGGCCATGTGGAGGCACTGGAACCTTCATGCATTGCTGGTGGAAATGCACAAACGTGCAGCACGGTGGGAAAGTCTGGCAGTATTTCAACAAGGTAAACAGTTGTCACGTGGCCCAGCAATTCCACCATCGGGTAGATACTCAAAATAACTGAAAATAAATGATCAGACAAAAACATACACATGAATGTGAATAGCAGCACTATTCTCAATAATCAAAAGGTGGAAACAGCTCAACTGTCACAAATGAACAGAAAAACAAATGTGGTCTACCCAAACAATGGAATATTACTCAGCCATCAAAAGGAATGGGGTCTCAACACATGCTACATGGATGAACTCTGAAAACATCATGTTAAGTGAAGTAAGCCAGACGCAAAAGGGCGTATATTGTATGATCTGTTTACATAAAATGTCCAGAATAAATGAAAGCATTGAGACATAAAGTAGATTAGTGGTTTCCAGGGGCTGGGGAGAGGGGAACAGGAAATGACTGCTTGGTGAGCATGGGGTCTCCTTCTGGGGCGATGAGAATGTACTGGAATTAGATGGTGGTGGTAGCTGCACAAAATTGCAAATGTATTAAATGTCACTGAATTGTACACTGTAAAACAGATAGAATGGTAAATGTTAATTTCTGTGGGGAGAGAGGGAGGGCCGAAAGGAAGAAGCATGTTGCTGTAGCAGTGGAGCATGACCCACTCCCTCCCTCCCACCTACCAACAGGGCCATCTCCTGACTGTGCCTTGCCATCGGTACCTCAGGAAAGCAGGGCGAAGACCTCTGACACGTGCTCAGGCCCTGTAGTGCACACGCTGAGAGACAGCCCCTCGGATGGAAAGTGAGGCAGCGACCCCCAGCCCAGGGCCCCTGCGCTGTTACACAGAGAGCTGAGGCTATAACTCATTTGCTAATCATTATGTACGCAGTGTCCACCTGGGCGCTATACCAGTGGTGAGTGAGCTTAGACATGGAACTTATATTCAAGTGCAGGGAGACAAACAATAAATATGAAACTAGGAAGGAGATCATTTAAAGTAGCTGGAAGTGCTCTGGACAAGGGCGAGCCGGAGAATGGGTGGGGTGGGCAGCTGTGGGCATGGAGCTGTGAGGAGGGAAGGCCTCTCAGAAGGGGGCGGCACTTGAGATGGTCTAATGTCAGAGAACAAGTTAGTCACGCCTCAGGAATATTTGGAAAAGTTCATTCTGGGTAGAGGACATGGGAAGTGCCAAGACCGTGAGGAGGGAAAGGGCATGGCCAGCTCAGGGTCCCCAGGGAGGCCAATGAGACGGAGCACAGGGAGGGATAGGTGGAGCGGCGAGAGAACAGGGAGGTGGTGAGGGCACATGGGGCCTCGTAGGCCAGGGCGGGCCCTGGGGCTTCACTCGAAGGGCATCTGGGGACAACAGGAAGGCTTGTTTAAAAAGAGTGTGATGGGATTAAAGTAACTCCAATCCTGAGACAGACAAATGAATGACCCAAGAGAGGGGTCAATTTGGAGCTAGATTTTTAGGGCTCCATCCACTAGAACTTAAGAATCTGGTTTTCACATCCCCAGGAGACTTGCACCCTCTACAGTATCTCCAGGGAAGAACTTAGGAGGTGGGTCAACCTCCGAGAGTGACATGGAAGTTCATGTGGTTCCTGAAGTAATTCCAGGTAGGGAGAGCCCAGGATACCTGTGTGGATAAGGCCTTCGATGGGTCTAAAATATACCCTCTCCCCCACCCTTGGAAAGGTCTACACCACTGAAGGCAGATGCCTTTTACTCAAGGGATGAACTTACTACTTCATCATTTCAAATAAAATGGGACATTCTTCTTGGTAAAAAGTAGACCAGGTAACTCAGTATTAATACATCCAAATTCAAACACTACTTTGTGTTTGCTTACAAAGCTATTAGGTACAAGTTCCCAGAAACTCGATTAAGGCACAGGACACAGTATCTTAGGAGAGCATCTATCCCCACTTTACCTATTAAAAAAGTTATTTTGGGGTGACTGTGTCCCCTCAGGGACATTTGGCAATGTCTGGAGACATTTTTTGGTTGTCACAACGTGGTGACCATGGCGGGCAGCTAGTACGTAGAGGCCAAGGATGCTGCTAAACATCCTACCACACACAGGACAGTCCCTCAAGATAATGAATTACCCAGCCCGACACATGAGTGTGGGGGTTGAGAAACCTGGCGGAAGGAAAGGCCTTGTATCTGCAAGTTTCTAAAATATCTTAATAATCAGTCAATGAAGATGCTCTTCTCCGGATGTCAGAAAGCAGAACCGAGGGACTGCTTAGCTCACACAAAATGGCCATTCTGGTTTTCGAGAGCATCCAGAGTCCTGTGGCCCAGCTTTAAGGCAGGACCGAAGCTTTCCTGAGTCCTTCAGAATTTGACAAGGAAGCCAGGTAAGAGAGGATCTTGACTGTAGCAAACAAAAGGGAACTTTTAATAGCCTGGGAGTTGACATCTTTTGGAGAAATATATCTACCAGTTGGTAAGTGTAGTTTTTCCAAATATGGAAAAGGATGAATCCAATTAGTCCTGTCAGCGAGTCAAGTAGAAACTGTGCCCACGGGTGACTAAAGAAGTGAAGATCAAGACCAACAGAACAAGAACCACCCCTGAAGACCATGGGGCTGGTCAGAGGCCTGGAGAGAATGGGGAGGGGACAGCCGGGTGCCTGTCCTCCCAAATTCACACTGGGAAACCCGCTTGCAGGCATACGAGTGGAGGGCCCTCCTCCTGAGCCAGGGAGACAACATTCTTTTCTAGTCATTTCTAGTCACTTAGCACCTTCACTAATGATTCTGAAATCCTCTCAGGTGGCAAAGAGGCGGCAGTAAGTGACACAGTTCCTCAAAATGAGAAAGGTATTTCTGCTTCAGTTGCCTTTTAGTTCTTAACATTTGAACAAGGGAAATAAGTTTTTCTTATTCGCTATCACATCTAGCCTAGCAATTACCTATCTATTTGTATCAAATGAATTAATTTTCCAGTAGAAAATACATTCATAGGGTACAAAACTCAAAAGGTGCTAGTGGGTCGACAACAAAAATCCACCCTCCTGTTCTTCACTCTCAGCTACCTAGTTTCCCCCATTGGAGATGTGTGGATGCGTGTGTGTGTTTTCAGTGGGCACGTTTTCCCTACAAACCGCCTACTATATGCCCTATGCCTTGCTTTCCTTTTCGTGCAGAGATATCTTTGCACGTCATTTCCTATCGTGACATATAGAGCTTCCTTGTTCTTCCTGCTTAAATGACTTCATAGCTTGATTGAAGATGACAAAGTGCATTGAAGTCCTCTACTGACAGTGTGACTACCACAAACCTGGGCCTGTGCTTGTGATGCAGTGACTCTCAGAAGGAAGAATTCATTCTGCGAGAGACGTTACAGAGAGTGTGAGCACTCAGAATCCAAAGGCAGGGGCTGGGGGCTACAACTTCAGTGGAAATTAATGAAGAGTTTTTATTTGTATAGATGCTTTAAGAATAAAAAAATTAGAAGAAATCCACCAAAAGAAAAGGGGAAGGAAGAAATGGATAAATGAGACAGTCTGCAACCAAAGGCAGTAGAATAGAACAATTTAATAAACTGTGACCCACACCACACGACAAATCATTTCTATTTCTAAAGAAACTACCTGAGACAAAGAACACTCGGAGGGCTCCGTCGATGCCAGGCATGGTGCTGACCCTACCGAAGTGAATGACTGCCTACAGCTGAGGCATCACTTCCTCTCCCCACACTGGGCTCACCCCTGCCCACTGCACACATAAGGACCCCGAGTCTCACTCACAGACACAGAGAACAAACTGATGGGTGCCAGCAGGGCAGTTAAGGGACTGGACAAAAAGGGAGAAGGGAGTCAGAAGTACAAGTTGGTAGCACAAAACAGTCACGGAGATGTAAAGTAGGGCACAGGGAATACAGTCGCTAACATTGTAATAACTACGTACAGTGCCAGGTGGGTCCGGGAATCTTACTGGGGGGATCACTTCGTGAGTTACACAAATGTCTAACCACTACACTGCATACCTGAAACTAATATAAAATAATACTGAATATCTACTATAATTGAAAAATAAATAAAATATGAAAAAATGGATATTGAGTCTTAGAAGTATTACATTGCCCATAGATCTAGAGAAGCTGCTGAAGTCTGTTTCCTGCCGCTGACCAGGGTCCAGGCTGAGGGTCACCAGATACACAGGTGACATCAGTGCCCAGGTGAAAAGGACCGCAGTTAGCAAACCTCATCCTGGCTCCTGGCCAGCGATTTTTGAAGGCCAAAGAGAAACAAAATTAAAACAAAATTTTCCCTGATTCTAAGGGAAATTCCCTTTAAGAATGAGGGGAAGGAAAGAGAGAACGTTCTAGGGTTTGGAAGCGGTCAGTCTGACTTGTCTGAGATGACTGTCCCTCTGTAAACTTATCCTGAGCATAAGCAACACAGTTTATAGGATGACTCAAATAAAAAGTAAATTCTAATATCCGTTCTGTTCCCCAGACTCACACACCAACATACACAGCTCCACATCTTCCATCTCCGAACACTGCTCTGCCCTAACTCCAAGCGCAACCTGCTTTCCTGTGGTTCACGCCTCAAGAGGCACAGCCCAGCCTTGCTGCTCGGTGCTCAGTGGTTCTCAGTGGTCATTCTGGCCTGGCAGTGAAGCCACAGCAACAGCAGCAGGTTATATTTCTTTAGTGTTTATTCACGTTATGAACTGTGCTAGGCATTTACATGCACTGCCTCACTGAACTCTCAAACACCCTACTGGGTAGGAATTCATTATTGTTGTTACCTTTTTCCAAATGAAGGAACCAAGGCATAAAGAGGTAACTGACTCCCCTAAGGTCGGGCATCATTAGGAAGCAGTAGAGCTGAGTTTCAACCCAGGATAGTCAGGTTCCAGGACTTAAATTCAGAACCATCATGCTAATTCTATACAGAAGTATACAATAGGAAGGATCCAAAGGCTTCCTGATATGTTAGGCAGGTTTCATGCCTAAAATACTCATGGGCCATCCATTCATGGCACAATCTATTCTTAGCAGTACCTAGCCTGTGGCAGGGCTTGTTCTAGGAATTAAGGACATGGTCATGATGGAGAGACAAGATCTCTGCTCCCCTGGAGCTCACGCATCAGTGCTGGGGAGCAGACACATGAGCAAATGAATGCTCATGATGATTTCAGACACTGACACATGCTATGAAGAAAATAAAGCAGGGTGCTCTGACTAGGAGATGGAGGGAGCCAACACCTAGGGCGGCAGGGCAAAGCCGCATCGAGAACATGACATCTGAGCGGAGACTCGAACGATGAGTTGCTGGCCTAAAAGGCTGGGCAGGAATATTCCACATGGAGGGTAGAGCAAGTGCAAAGGCCCCAAGGACATGAGCTAAGCATGTTCAGTAACAGCGCAGTACAGCTAAAGAATGATCACTGAGGGGGAGGGGAATAAGGGCTGAGCCCCAAGATGCAGGTGAAGACATTTCATTAGGGTGCCAGGGCTAAAATAATGAGCCTGGACTTGTTATGTGAGGGGAATCCTTTGGTGGGATTCAAGCAGGAGAGTGGCATTTTCTGGTTCCCACCTTAAACACTCACTCAGGTTGTAGAGAATGGATTCTGAAGGGGGTGGGCTCAGGTGGAGGGCCAATACCTGCTAGGAACTGCTGTGTTCAGGCAGAGGTGATAGTTGCAAGGACTGGCATGGTAAACATTGGAGCACATGGACATGCTCTGGAGGAGCCAGCAGGACTTGCTGAAAGACTAGGGGCTGGAGAGGGAAGAAGGAATGAGGGCCGATGTCTGAGATTTAGATTTGAGCGGGTAGGTGGATCTCCAGTACCATTCTCGACTTCTGATTTTCTTCACTGGATGCTCGTTCTGTGACAGCTTAAAATACTGCAGTTCCTGAGGTTCTTGATTTAAGGACCATTTGTCTTCTCATCCTGTATTTTCTCCCCAGGTGATCTCACCAACTCCCGTGGTCTCAACAGTCACCGAAATGGCTCTCCATTCCTCACCCTGAACTGGCTCTCCATCCCTCACACCACACGTCCATTCAGTTGCCAGGTCCTCGATACTCTCCGTCGGAAACCCACCACAGGTGCTAATTCCCTCCCTCCTCACTGCGCCCACTGCCCCCACTGTGTCTCCCCTAGACTACTCCCATATCTGAGTAGCTGTCCTTACTTCCACCACAGCCTTTGCCCCACTGATCCATTCTGCACGTGATCACCAACACATCTGATCATGCTACTCCTGATTCAAACACTGGCTTCTCCCTGCTCTGAGGGATGAAGTCCAAGTCCTCACCAGGGTCTGCATGGAGAGATTGGGTCCCTGCAGTCCCACCTTTGCTCCTCTCCTGCTCACTCTCTACTCTAGTCACTTTGGCCACCTTCCCATTTCTCAGAAACGCCAAACTCCTTTGTGCCTCTGGGAAACCCCGCACTTGTCATCCCCTGCCCAAGGCATGTTTACACCTTTGGTGCTGCTGTCTTTTGCTTGTCCCTAAGGGCCACTTCCTCATGATTTGCATAACTAATGACCTCTCTGGTATATGATGCTGCTTCCTTCCAGAACCCTGAGCTCAAACAGGACAGGGGTTCTGCTGAGTGTGCTCAGAACCTTGCATGCCAGACTTGGTACTTGCTAAGTATTTGTTGAGTAAGGTGGAGAAATACTTATCCATCTAATAGTGTATTTGTTTAATGTGACTTCCCTTTGAGAAATGCAAGGATGGAGAACAATAAAAAAAATGTATACCGAGTATCTTAAAAATCTGTGAACCAACCAGCTGTTAGCCTGGAGAAAGAAAGCAAGTTAGAAAGCTAATTCATATCTTTTCTATTCCCCACCCCACATAAGGAATCCGGTTTAACTCAGTACACACCAGCTAATACTGCTCTGGTCACTAAGTTAGTGGCAACAAAACCCCACTTTTTGGCTCATCCCCATGTGAAAGTCGGGAAGCCCCGGCTTTCGAGGTTAAACCTGTAAAGGTGTATGATAAAAGTTTTAGTATTGGAAACTGCAACTAAACTGCTAGAGAGGTAATGAGCTTGTTAAAAATGAAATGGTGAGAAGCAACAACTTACATGTGCTCAAATAAAACGCAGAATACTGCCTCCATCCTGTTCAAGTCCCTTCCAGCCCAGGGCCTCTCTGACCCCACCTGCTCACTTCAGCTGGCCCCGTGCCCTCTGAGAACGGCCGCCTCCGGACCCTCTCCAATGCCCACCTGCCCTGGCCCACTTGTTCACTTGTTCCACCACCACCACCTTTCCTGTTCTCTCTCTCTTAGTTTCCTTCTTTTTTCACTTTATTTTTGTTTACTTATTTTTATTACATTTATTGGAGTGACACTGGTTAATAAGATCATGTAGGTTTAAAGTGCGCATTTCCGGTACATGCTCTGTGCACTGCATTGTGTTTCCACCACCCAAGGTCCAATCATCTTCCGTCATCAGAGACTGGGCCCCCTCAGCCTTTACTGCCCTGGACTCCCTTCCCTCTGGTAACCACCAAGCTGTCATCTGTGCCTATGAGTTAGTTTCCCCTTTTGATCCCTTTTCCTTTTCACCCATTCCTTAGATCTGAGCCCATCTCCTTACCAAATAATCACAGAGAACTAGGCATATATTCAGTATTTGAGGCAATTAATAATGGCCACATTCTCATTACATCTCTCAAAGTGTTACTGTAAAAAAACTGAAAAATTTAGCCTTGGAAGTTTTTTTCCTGCTAATCTGTGATTGTTAAATATTTTAAGTAGCTCTTTGATTTTCTCTTCAGTCAGATCATTTATTCAATCAGAGGAGGATAAAAAAAAAAAGACTGATCAGCTTGAGAAATCACTGATAAAATGAAGCACTTGAAATCTGTGAGGTGAAACCACTGGTCTGTATGTGCCTGAGCACCTACTTCCACCACAGACTCCTTCCAGGTCAGCTAAATAGGTTTATATATTAATCTCTGTCCCAGGGTGTAGCCTTCAGGGCTTGGCCACGGCACAGGCCTGCCTTCCCTACTCACAGAAGACCCCCTGGGTGTGTCCCAGCAGATGAATCACGGACAGTCATTACAAACCCATTTCTCGCTGATGCATACTCACTTCTCGGCCTCCCTTGCAGCTGGGCAGGGAGACACAGAAGAAAATATTCTGGGCAAGATTTTTTTCTCCCTGATGAAGAATTCTCTCACCACCGTCACACTTCCTGCCTTTGATATGTGTGGACATGATGCCTGGAGCTGCAGCAGCCACATTGTGACTATAAGGGCAAGTCCAGACATTGCAGGAATTCTGAACCAAAGCTGACAAACAAACCTGGGACTGGCTACTTCAGAGAGATATGCAAGATATCAAGTGCCTTTCTGCTGAAGTTACTCACTATTAATCAGTATATTTAATTAACTATGTTTTTTATTTTTTATATTCTGATGCTTTGACATCAGGGCCTTGCGAGCCCTGGAAGGACTGCTCCTCCCAGGGTTAGCCATTCCTAGAGATAGTGACTAACTCTCCCTTAAGTGTGCCTTTCAAACGCAAATCAACCAATCCTGGGCCCACATCCCAACCACCTCCTTTAGGAACTCTCACACTCCAGGCCACCCTCCACCTGCCCTAATCACCCCAGGTTCCAGACAACAAGGACACCCCTGTGTCCCACAGCCTGCTGACGTTATTCAATCTAGCCTATCCTATGCCTGCTTACCCTGCCTCATTGGTTTCTTCCCCTGGAAACTGCAGTAAAGGCTCTTGCCCATGTTTTCCTCCCTCTGCCTCCTGACTGCCCCCGTGCTTCTCCGGGTGGCCCTAAGCAGCACGGTGCACCCCCTCCTCTGGGGAAATGTAAGTAACAAATTGCCCTTTCAGAACCCATCATCCCCTGACCTGCCGGCTTCCTGTGGCTCAGGTAGCCAAATGCCTCTTGACTCAGGCAACTTGCAAGACCCTTACTCTAGTGAAGTCTTTGCATATCTAGGCAACTGTACCTTGTCCCAGAAACGTAATGCTAGTGGTCATCAACACCAAAGATCAGCTTCAAGCCTCAGGAGGTAACATTCAGAGACACCACTCTTGATATCAGGATGCACCGTTCTGTAGAGGGGTTACTTTAAACACAGTGCTTTGTGGAACAAAAGGAAGGAGGTGGGTCACAGGTAGGCCTGGCTGCAGGCCCCCACCCACATCCGCTCCTGGAGTCTCACACTAGAGGGTTCTGTGACTGAAGGGTTTCAAGTCCAAGGCTATTTTGCAAACTCCCCCTTTAGACTGTCCAGGTTTCTTCGCTGAAACTCCTGACAGATGTGGAATTGTTCCCACAGACATTGTTCAAAGATGTGAACAGTTTATTTCTACTGCACATAAGTGATTCCTGCTGGGAATGTGAGGAAAAATAAAAACAGGCTGGGAAGAAAATGGAATGACTGACAGGGCCTGTGGAGCAGGTACTAGTGCTGCAGCATGAGGTGTGATAAAGCGCCAGGCAGGTCACATTACATGACAGTCAACAGAAATGAGGCCAACAAAAGGTGTGAGTGCAGGGGGTGCTCTGGAGACCACCAGGAAACGAAAAGCCAACAGTAACTCTGGGTCAGAAAAAACTCAAACTGATATCAAACATATCGCTTGTAAACTTAAGGAAGAACAAAAAGTCTCCTAGATTGCATATTCCCTGTTCTAAAGCCAAGGGAACATCTAAGAATATCTGTTCATCTTTGGTGGGGATTAGAGGGCTGCGGGGCAAGAAGGAAATCTGCAACCACCTGTTTGCACCAGAGACTACCCGATGGAATCACATTATGCGCCACCTGCTATTACTGAAGCGGGCTAGACATGAAGACGTTAGAGCACTTCTGTTTAGCAGGCCCTCTTCATTGTTTCATTACAGCAAAAACAATTTTCAAGGGCCTTTATAGATGACTTATGACCTCCAAAAACGCAGTATAATTTTTCCCATGAGATCTTAAGATGTTATTGATCTGTGGAATGTTCTTCCATCTGCATGTGGAATCTGTGAATGAGCTCAAGTGGGGATCAGAGCAAGGTTAAAACCTCTCTAACGGTGGGACCTCGAGCACACCCCTGCAAGCATCCCTGTAGCTCCAGATGGGGGAGGGCAAGGGGAGAAACTGCACCTTGCTTGGTGAGGGCACAGGATGCTTCAGTCAGGGTTCTAGGCCAGGCAGGGGCTGTCACACTGCACAACTATAGGATCAGAGGTCGATACTCAGACATAGATGTGGCTGTATAAATAGCCACACCAAAACACGACCCCAAGAGTGGGACCCCAGTCATCAGTAGGCAAACTTTCAACTGCCCAGGGTGAGGAGGGCACTTACAGAGCGCTTGTCGGCCTCTGCCCCTTGCTGGCCCTGCAGACAGGCGGTGAGCTTCTTGTGCGTGCTGTGGGACACCTGCTTCACCAGCTCCAGCCGCTTCTCCACCTGCAGACAGAGCAGTGGGTGACGTTGCTGGGCGAGGGCAGGGTCAGGAGTGGGATCACAGGTCTGGACAATGTGGGAGAGCGTCTGACCCATGTTTCTGCAGAGGCGAGACCCAGTGGGGAGACAATACCCGATTCTGGAGGGCTGGAAGGGGAGGGGACTCAGACTATGGGACTTACTGCTAACCGTGCAATGAAATGACTTTAAATGTCTCCTAAGAAATCTCACCCAACCTGGTATTCAAAATGCAAGGCTCTGTTGTAAAGGATACAAAGCTGTGTCTCTAAATAGATTTGGATGAGGGTAGCTGGGACAGTTTAAACAACAGTGGGAATGGCTTGGTTTTAAAAGGGATGATATCTTGGTGTCTATCAGCCAAGGGCCAACACTACCCTTACCTGAAGAAGGTCTTCACTCAGAACTTCAGTCTTTTCTGCCCTAAAGAGAAAAATGAGAAATGTATCAGTCAAAAACAAGACCAAACAAAACTAGGAACACTGTCTCATATTTACTCCCTGCTGTCTTTACTGATGGAGAGATTAGAAAAACAGAGATATTAGGAGAAAAATTTCTAAGAGAAAATATAGAAAATCCTGAAATTTACCAAGGACCTTAAAATAACTACAAACAAGAAACTATGAAAAGTCTCCTGCCACAGACTGAAACCTGGATGAAGGAAAACAAACATTTCTATTCTTCCCAGACATTTTTTTAAGTAACAGCAGTACATGGATTCTCCCTCCTGCACCCCAAACATGAAAACCTGCAAACACAGAAGCAGCACTGAGTCCTGGTGGCAAATACAAATGTCAACACTGATTCTGGTGACCAGTGTGAGGCCCACCAGCCAGTGAGGAGCTTGACTTTGAGATGAACACATTCAGGGAAAGAACCTGGATGCTGGCTGAAAGTGGCCCTGCTCATGAGCAACCCCAGCCTCACATCAGAGAACAGTGCAAGTCTTCTCTGGAGAGAAGCACTCCCAACTTAATGCCTCGAGGTGCTCAGAGATAAGGTTCAGCCAGTGATTTCTCTCACACATGTGTGCTCCTCCTCACGGTCATGCTCCTTCTCACAAACACTCACACACACAAATTGCCAATTCACATGAACACAAATCATCAAGACTAAGCGCAGAGAAAGACGTAACATATACATAGAGTCCAAATGACTGAAACTATCAAATATGGTAATGGGTATAAATACTGAAGAAAGAATGATATATTTACAAATCAGTGACAGGACTCCTGCTTCTGGGAATACAGAGCAAACATTTCACCTATTCCTCTAAGTACCAACAAAACCTGAGACATTATGTATAAAGCAAACATAAGGAAACGGCAAGGCGGAGAACAGGTGGACTGGCTAGGACCCTCCAGACCCAAGGAATGGAGTAGTGGGGATTTTTTGCTTCATATATTCCAAACTTGGAGCCGAAGAGGCTGTGACCTAAAATACCAATGGTCACAGACAAAACAACCCAACAAAAGCCTGGTCTCTGTAGTCAAAGAACCAGGAAAGTGAGTTATTTATAGACAATAACTGCTCATTCCAGCCAAACACTACAGAACAAAACTGCTTTCCTAGCCCACCCACACAAGCAAAGGCTGAGCAGGGAGCAGGGTGTAGCCATCCTCCCCAGGCTGTGACAGGGTACCCTGCCTGCCTCCTGCCCCACAGCCAGGGCACCAGTGCCAGAGAGATGAACACGGAGCTGGGACATTCATCACTGCTGGGCAGTGACAATGGAAACCGCAGGGGTAGTCTGGCCACCACCCTCATTTGGTGGTAACAAGTGTCCCTTCCCTCCCCTTCCCTCCCCTTCCCTCCCCACGGAGGTGGTGCCACAGGGAGCCCAGTGGGAAGTCAGGACTTTCACCACCAGCACCCTGTGGTCACGAGGCCACCCTCTCCCACAGTAGTAATGAAAGCCAAATGGGAAGCAATAACGAGGCCCTCCCACCCCTCCCAGCCAGGGAGGTATCAGTGACGGCCTGCTGGGGTGCCAGAATCCTTGCTCCCACCCAGCAGTAATGCAGAGCACCCCACTCTCAAGGGAGTGGGGTAAGGAATTCTACCTTACCCTGCTGGGTTTGGATAAAGCCAGCTAAAAGAGCAAGTTTAAATAAGATCCAGAGTCTCATAATATAATATTCACAATATCCAGGTTTTGATAAAAAATTACTCATTATACCAAGAGCCAGAAAAACCTCAAATTGAGTGAAAAAAGACAATCAATGTGTCAACAGCAGGGTGAGAGATGTTAGAATTATCTGACAAAAACTTTAAACATTCATTATACAAATGCTTCAATAAGCAATTATAAACATACTTGAAACAAAAACAGGCAGTGTCAGAAAAGAAGGTATAAAGAAGCATGAGGTCAAAATTTTAAAGCCGAAAAATATGATAATCTAAATTTAAAACTCCCACTGGGTGAGTTCAACTGCAGAATGGAGGAGGCAAAGGAAAGAATCAATGAACTGAAAGGAAACACAATAAAAAATGTCTTGGTCTGAACAACAGAGAAAAAAACAGATCAAACAAACAAATAACCCGTCTCAGGATCCTGTAAGACTGTAACAGGAGATTAAACATTTATATCATCAGAGCCCAGAAAAAGAGAATAAAGAAGGTAGTGCTGAAAAAATACTCAAAGAAGTAATGGCTGAAAACTTTCCAAATTTAGCAAGACACATAAACCTACTAAACAAGCTGAGCAAACCCCAAACAGGATAAACACAAAGAAATGCTCACCAACACCCACAGTCAAACTTCTATAAACCAAAAACAATCTTGACAACAGTGAGAGAGAAATGATACCTCACTAATGGGGGGAACACTTGGAATTAGAGGTTTCTTTGAGAAACCATATAGAAGAGAAGGAAGGGGCACACTATTTTTCAGGTGCTGAAAGAAAATAACTGTCAATCTAAGATCCTAGACCCAGAGAAAATATACTTCAGGAATGAAGAAGAAATCAAGATATTCTCAGATAAAGAAAAACCAACCAAAATTGTTACTAGCTGTCTACCTGAAAGAATTCCTAAGGAAGATTTCTAAACTAAAAAAAAAAATTGGCAAAGAAAATCACCTCGATGTAGCAAAATGGTGAGCAAAAACGGTAAATACGATAGTCTTTCTTTCTCCTCTTGAGTTTTCTAAATTATGTTTGATGGTCGAAGCAAAGCTTATAACATTGTATGATGTGGTTCTAAATGTATGTAGAGGAAATTTTAAATACAATTACACTATAATTGGGGGAGGATTTTCATAGATTTTACTTAAATAGGTAAAATAATTACACCAATATACTGTGATAAGTTATGTA
>VMDR010023231.1:0-15725 GCA_007922815.1 Macrotus californicus | reverse complement strand
ATATTCACAAAAGTACAGGCAGAGGACAAGCTTTATAAATATGGTTTTGGTAGAAAACTGCATATGAACATCAACCAATTCACCTAAAGGAACGCAATAGTCATAGTTTGAAAGCAAAAATCCTTCCTTCTAGGTTATATTAATACACTTTGCTTTAAATTTGGCTACATTGTTAGGTCATGTTCTTTAAAAAATAAGATTTGTTTACTGTTCAGTTTGAAATGTTCTTCCGACTACTAAAAATGAATGGGGTCAGATGAACCTAGAGAAGTGTGATATTCATATCACAGCTACTAAGAAAATGAGATGACCTCAGGAATAAGTGCTCCTGAGATTAAAACTGTGGCAGGTACAGTGCTTGGCATCTATCTTAACAAATGAAATGACTGCAACCTTTGTTTACATTAGACACTGGATTTCAGCCGCTGGAAGAAAAAGAAAATATGTGAGTAGATGGAGATGAAAATATGGAGAGCTGATACTGCAACAAAAGAAGGAGATTCTCTCTCAGATCACTGAGAAGTCAAGAGAGGAAAAAAGTGATATCAACATCATCTCTTTGCTCCTCTCTCCAACTCTTGTCCCTCATTTTGCTTCATATATTGTAGGTGTTAGTGATGGCTCCAGGAAAAAAGGGTAAAGGTCAAGAATACTCCTTGGGAAATAGTTTTGGTACACTTATGTGTTGTCTAAATTACTTCAAACTACAGTCATTCATATTCTGAATCCCAAGCACCACTAGCAACTCAGGGTGTCCCATTATAAAATATGGCATTAATTTTCAGAATAAAGATCAATCAGAAAGTAACTGATAGTCTCTATATAGACCACAAACTATGGGCAAAGAAGTCAGATAAATATATCAATAGATGACAATGGAGAATAATTATGTTCATATGGTGATCACCTTCCTGTGTTATTTCAAGATTTTAGGTCTATACTAGATTTTATACTAGATTTTAGATCTATACTAGAATAGGCAAAGGGACTTAATTATAGTATTATGTATTGTACTCTCAGGAAACCAGTTTTGTCCACAAAACTATACCCTAAGACCTATGAGGATGGCACGTGCCAGCTGTCCCAGTCTTAGGGCAGCATCTGCTGGCTAATTCATGGATCGACAAAAAGTGGCACTTTGTGGACAATATGAGCAGTCCTTTTTGTTGAAGGGAACTATTGTGTTGGTTACTGTGAGGATGTCTGGCATCCTCTCATGATGACCTAACTTAGGTCTCCAGGAGTCTGGCCAGTCTAAACTTTCCCTAATGATGTCCAGCAAGCATTTGTGCATGTGTGTATACACACACACCTTGGCTGGAACCTAGAATAAGGTAGGTTGGCTCTAGAAACATCTGTTGAGCAATCTGAACCAAAAACTGAACTTACTTATAGTAGTGATAATCTGGTACCAATGGAGACTCCAATGAACACAAGTCCATACACAGAATTAGGAAGTAAAACCTGTCTTCCACAAAGAAGACATTTCTGGGATGGGAGGGGAAAGGGAGAAGGACCTTGAAGTAGCCACTAGATGCTAACGTTCTGTTGCTTCTAATCATTCTGTCGTGCGACTGAGGTCTTTACACATAAAAGCACGAATGGCATTCAAATACAGCGCTTTTGATTTGCATAAAGAAAATGGGAATTGGACAATGGAAAATGGTATGAAACTTAAGAGCTAGCCACCATCTGCAGAATCTATCTGCTTCATCCCTGCAGTCAATAGCGCCACAACCAGGGCGTGTGACGCGGTTGGTGGGCACCCCTTCTTGGTAACCCTGGATAGTGAGTAAAATCGTGGTGATGGTGCCAAAACGACGAAACCTGAAATGCGTCTGGAGACTTCCCAGGGCACTTACGCTCCTGAGAGCGACCGGCATCTCCATAACAACTGGTTTACAGTCATCCTTGGTTCCTCTGCTCATCTGTGCAAGAGCTGGCTGGAGGTAGGCAAAGGGCAGCATCAGTGGAAAGATACCTTGGGTTAGCGCCTCCCTAGGTTGGGAACGTTGCCAGTAATCGACTTACACTTTGTTGCCTGAGATTTCCCGAGTTCTCCCCAGGTCTCCTCTACAGCGCGGCTCCCCTCTCCCACCCTGCCCGCCTTTACCTTTGTTTTACCCCCTGGGGAGGGAGTAGAGTTAGAAGGGGGAGGGGATGTGGTTTGTTTTATAATGCTTTTTTCTCCTTGAAGTTCGTCTTTTCCCTTCTAAGTTACTTTCCGCCAACACGTGACTTCTCCACTTCCTAGCCTGCGCAGCCACTAGCGGGGAAGCGCGGGTGCTAACCGCGGGGCTTCCTGGGAGAGCCCCCTCCCGCAGCTCCCAATCCCAGCCCTTCCTCCTCCAGCGCGCGGATCCGGTTTCCCGCCGCGCTCACCTCGGCACCCTGGCGGCCCCGGAGCCCCCGGATGATGCGGAAGCGACTCCGGGGAAGAAGCACGGAGCGGACGCGGAGCGCCGAGCCGCTGCGGTGGCACCCCTCCCTGCCTTTGCCTGCGGCTCCACACTCCGCGGCGCGCCATGCCGTGCTAGCTGCGCACCGGGGCTGTTAACTCACATTTGAAAAGCTCTAACCCATTAGAACAAACGCATCATAACTTCATTCAACTCAGCCGCTCTAGAGCTCAGTTTACACAGGTTCCTGTGGGCAACTAGTGGCTCGCCCTGGTGCCTCGCGCCTAGTCATCGGTCCCTAAGAGGAAAAGGGAAAGTCGCGGGGCTGATGCGCGCTTCGACGCACGTAGTTGTTCCTAAGGACAAGTCACTCACCCACACACCTTCCCCCGACCTCCCGCTGTCTAGCCCCCACCCCGACTTGAACATCACTCACGACCTCATCAGCTGGAGACCCTTAGTCATGATGGGGAAGGGGGAGGGGCACGAACTTTTCTAAGAAGTTTCCCTTATACCGAGGGAGTCACAGCGAGTTGGTCACGTAAACAGCATGGATAGTTAGTTGTCTCCGTTGTCAGCCCCCCCACCCCCCCACCCCCGTTCCCCACCCCCTGCGTTTTTCTGGTATTATTATTAAAGCGGTAGCCTGCTGGCGCTGATAAGCAACAAGTTCCCCAGCGGTCTTCCCGCCCTAGCCTGACGAGGCGAAGGTTTTCTTACCTGGCGACAGAGAAATCTCCCCAGCCGAGCATAGCTTTTCCAGAGCCCCGGGTGTGACCTGAGCAGTGGGCACGGGAGCGGTGTGCAGGCTGGGCTATTTTTATGAGGATACCCTGAAACTCCTCACTTTCCCTGGGAACTTTCTGTACCAGGACCCAATGACGGCCGGTTGGGAGGCAGCTCCAGGAACCAACCGCTATATAGCAGGGCAGTTGGGCAGTCATTGGTAACCTCGCTCATTCATTAGAATCACGTAAGAACTCAAAAGGAAACGTGTCTCTCCGAGTGAGGACGTTTGCGTAAATCTGTAGGTTTTTCAACATCGGTGCCAGTTGCTTTGTCTTCTGTAGTCGCCAAGGTGGTTGAGAGTTTAAGCTTGCGGATATTGCAAAGGGTTATTAGATTCATAAGTCACACCAAGTGGTGGGCGATCCACTGAGCAAAGCCGAACTTCTCACATGATGACTTCAAACAAGACACATTACCTTCCAGCATCTGTTGGGGAGACGGGATTTTAAGACACTTGAGTCTCCAGGACAGCAAAGGCACAATGGTGAGTAGCAATAAACCCTGCATTATAATTGAAAAATCTTGACATGTTGCTTAACAACGGGCATATCACAGCTCTTCCTAGCATTTCACACGCCAAAGAACAGCAGCTACTCAGGCCAGGAGAATCGGGTTTTTACACAGTGCAACTTTAAATGGAATCATTTGAGATTTAACACAGTAATGTGGAACTGCGTGGAACAAACTTGGAGCTGGAGAGGGGTGTGTGTGTGTGTTATATTGGCTGTTCAAGGCTGATGCTTCTCTCCCAGCCTTCCTGCATTTCATCCTTTGCCTCTATATGTGTGGTGTATGAGCATATTCTATGATTTATAAATGGGCATGTAATTGACATTCGCGAGGGGGGTTACTTTTCACCTAAAAACCATAATGTTATTAGAGGTTGTTGTTGAGGTAGAGTGGAGGTAAGGATAGGGTAGAGGCTGGGAGTTTGGGTGCAAATGGGGGTGGGGTTGGTGGGAGAGAAATAAGTAAGAAGAGCATATCACCAATAATGAAACGGGCAATCCTATCATAGAAGAAAAGGGTCGTATCAACATGTGATCAACTATTAACAGGATGGCTTTGCCAAAGCCATCCGCACGTGACAAAACGTAAGGAAGTGGAAGAAACCGTCTAGAGCAATATCAAGTATCACTTAATTAGAGATTTTTTTTTTAGCCTTTTCTTCCTGCTGCGCCGGCGGTGTGTAATGTGTAATCGGGGCGATCCGAGTCCATTCAGCACCTTGGACAGAACCAACGGGTTTGTCCGAGGTGGTGGTATTCCAGGTAGCTGTCTTGGCCACGCAGTAAAGCCAGCCCCGTGTCGCCCTTAAGAAGCGTCTTTTTTGAGGTTCGGCTGGCACTGAGATCGGGGCTGAAGAGTCGGATTTTGGAGTGGAGCATTTGGAAAGCGAGCCCAGTTTGGTCCCCTCATTGAGCTCACTGAAGTTGGCTTCCTAGCGGTGTAGGCTGGAATAGACTCTTGGCAAGCTCCGGGTTGGTATACTGGGTTAACTTTGGGAAATGCAAGTGTTTATCTCCAGGATCTAGCCACCGGGGTGGTGTAAACCGCAAAGAAGGTAAGCACCGGGGCGGGGACCCCCGCAACCCCAATTCTTGAGCTATTTTGATACTCGATCTTCCAGAGAGGACGCATGGTAGAGGGGAGGAGGTAGAAAGAGCGTGAAAGGGGGGTTGTTTCTTGCTATTTGCCCAGTTTGAATTGCCCTAGGTGAAAGCCTTAGGGGTAAAGAGAAAAGGGAAAAAAAGAGGTTCATTTAGTCTGTTCAGTCTTCCTGCGAATGTGATGAGTTTAGTTAACTTGGACCTGCAAATGTCTGATTCAAATGTAAGATTTCTCTCTCTTTTTCTCCCCTTCACCTCCCTCTTTTCCCTTCTTTTTGCTGGTGTGTGTGTGTGTGTGTGTGTGTGTACAGTAGATTCATTACTAATTATGAAGCTTTTACACAACATTCGATTTCTTAAATTTTGACTTTGTACCATTTAGAATGAGGCGGTGAAGGCAGTGTGCGGTGAGGAAAGGGGGGGTAGAGGTTGGGGAGAGAGTAGGAGGTAACGTTAAATTTCCAACACAAAATGAATCAAGGTAATTTCAGCTCTTCTAGTGAGAAGGATTCATTCTCTCTGTATCCCTCCCTCTCTCCCTCTCCCTTCCTCCTTCCCGCCCCCCCTTCTTCCACCCCGCCCCCTCCTTCTGCCACCATCCCTTCCTCATTCTCTCTCTTCCCCTCCGTGGCCCTGATGCCTCGCTGGGTGTTTCTTTCTGGCGTTTCCCCCCCTCCCCTCCCCGCGAGTTTCGGGCGCTGCCCTACAGGGCTCCCGCTTTCTCAAGGGAAGGGGAGCCGCCGAGACAGCGCTCCGCTCCCCCGCCGGGCCGGACGCCTCTCTGAGCCTAGGTCCGAGTCAGTCGGGGTAACTAAGGAAAGGGGGGCCTCTGCTTGGGAGGAGAAGGTGCCTTCCGGGCTGGAGAGCTAGGGAATGGGCCCTGCGAGGGGGCCCCGGCGGCTGGAGGTGGTGGAGAAGAGCACTCCGCGCGGCGGCTGGACAGAGCCACCAATCAGCTGGGCGCCCAGTCCGCCCAGCTACCGCGCGTTTGCTCCAGAGGCGCGGGCGGAGGGCGGCAGGCTAGCCGCGGGGCTACCGCCGCCGCACGGGTGGGCGGGTGGCGGGGGAGGATCGGAGCTTTTCAGAGCCTCCCAGCCTTCCGTTCTACCTCCCCCGCCTGGCCCCTAGGGGAGCCGGAGCGGCCAGAGCGCGCAGGAGCGTCGTCCTCCTGCCTCTCCTCTGGGAGCCCAGGGACTTGCGCTCCCCTGCACGGGGGCCACCAACCTCTCCACACTTGTACAGACCTCAACCCACCCCTTTCCCGGGCCCTTTGTTCCTGCGGCCCAGCGGAGCCGGGGCAGCTTTCGCCCCAGGGCTTGGGCGTTTGGACTCTTCCTTCCTGGATCAGCCCTGCTTAATTAAGAGGCTAGGGCTTGGAGTGGGGGCTGGGGGGATCGTAGGGAAAACCTATTTCCGAAACTCAAGACTTGACTCTCCTAGTGAGCCAAAGAATCACCACTCTGCTCAGTGGAAAGGATGGATTCATAGGCAACGCGAGGATATTGTGGAGATTTAGAAGGGAAAAAAAAATAAAAAAAAAACAGGCACTAGGATCAGATGACGGTGATAGGCTGCTCAGCACACAAAGAGAGCGTAGGGCAGGGTTTACGGAGCAAGCCAGCAGCGAATGGGGCACAGATTGTTCCGAGATCCAGTCGTTTTCTCAGTCAGATCTACGCGAAGGGAGGGAAGGGGAGGGACAGGGAGGGGAGCGTGGCGGGAGGGGCTGGGCTTGGGGGCGGGGGGATTTCTGATCAGTCTGATGCAATTCCAAGCGTGCTGCAAAGGAACTCCAAGGAGCCCGCATCACCATCGCCACCCACCCTTCCCAGATGGTGCTGTTTTAAATACGGATCTGCAGGGCTGAACGCAGAACTGGGAGATTTATTGCAAAATCCCAAGAAGGGGGGCGGCACGGGGAATGGAGGGGCAGAATTTAAAGGTGCAACGGTTGCTTTTCCCCAACCAAGCGGCAACTGGTCGGATCTATTTTTTCTCTCTGCCAGTCTCTGGATTCTAATGCACCAAGAAGAGGTGTAAATATTGTGACATTTTGAGGAGACTTGATGGATGAGAAAAAAATCATCTGTCACTCTAAATTGTAGAGTTCCCTCTCTCCGCGAGATTCCTTGCTAGCGAATGCTTGCTGCTGCCTAATACAGTTGCTAGGGTTTCAAATGAATGCATCGTTAAGGGAATATTATCCTTTTAGTCGACTTGTCAATTTAT
Organism: Macrotus californicus; assembly: GCA_007922815.1. Classification (NCBI taxonomy): domain Eukaryota; kingdom Metazoa; phylum Chordata; class Mammalia; order Chiroptera; family Phyllostomidae; genus Macrotus; species Macrotus californicus. The sequence goes on along the minus strand of VMDR010023231.1, from coordinate 8,698 downwards.
CTGACAGTGAAAGCGAGAAAATTGCAGATTTCACGTCTCTGGGAGGCAAGGAGGGAAAATGCTTAACAGTCTAATTCTTTTAACCTCGAGATCTGTAACAACTTAAATAAACCTCAAGAGCGTCACGTCATCCTCTCTCACACGCACACGCACATCCTCGACTTGTGAGATGAAATGGTTTCACCTAAAGTGTACTGGAAATAAATGTCACTTTAAGAATGGCGCACCTGATAGTCACTGTTTATGTGTATTTACATAGAGCGCGAGAGCAAGCCATTTCAATTGTCCTGTTGAAAATCAGATGAGATTGGAAGGTGACAAGGAGGGGAGAAGAAAAGGAGGAGGGGATATTTTTAACCTCAAAAAAATAACAGTAACCTAGCTTACTTCTGTGCCTCCTGGTCTTGCATATTTCCGTGTATGAGATTTGAACTTGGTCTAGCTCCCCCAATGGAATACATCAGGATTAATTCAGATGGAAATATATTCATCCTGCCTGTAGCTTTTTCGGTGTCATTGATAGTAAGACCTACAACACAGCAATTCTGGGAGGTTAGACGAGTCTGAAAGGGCTTTGCAAAGTGGGAAGCAGACACTCCATGAGTGGGAGGTATCACTGTGCCATTCTCTTTGCATACAGCATTTTCACTTGATTGAACCAGAGTACTAGTTCTTTTTAAATGTCATCCAATTTGCATGGTCAAGGCAGTAAGTGGGGATTTTAAAAACAAGTGTTTGTTGTTGTTGTTTTGTTGGCTTACAAAATATCATTTGTCAATTGCCTATCAATGTAAATTGGAAAGATGACCTTTAAAAGATCTAAAATCAACCTACATAAGCTTCATCCATTTGCCAGACTTTTTCCCTGTCAATTCTCTAATCTAAATTCTTAATAAGAGGAGAAGCTAGTGGATTTAGCTTCTTTCCTTTTCCTGGTCTGTCCTCTAGGGGAAGTTTTAGTAAGAAACAACATTCCCAAATCAGCCAATGTGAGAGGCAAGGGCCTGGATGACCACAAAATAGATAATCAGCCACAAAAACCAACAAATAAAAATGAGAAAAAGTCAGCACTGAGACATGACTTACAAAGGATTTTTATTTTTAATTCTGTGATTTGGGGACCAGGCCTCCAACTTGCTCAAATAACATTCACTCAATCAAATTGCTTACAATCTGTCAGTTAAAATGATGTCTAACTGAACATATTTTTTTATAAAATATACTTCTACCAAATGCCAGTGAAGCTAATCTTTGCTTTTAATTAGGACAGACTAATCCAACCATTTAAATGATTCTAACGAATATGAACTGATATCATCTGATTTTAAGATTTTGCTTAAAACTAAATTTGTTCTGAAAAGCACTGACTTGCCAGAAAAAATATCTATTTTTGTAGCTTTCTTTTCACTCTGTGGATAATTTAATGAGTTGCCTATTTTAATTTTACAACTGCTACCTCAGAAGTATCTCAAATTATCTTTCTTTGGCTGGGATCTTTCTCTGCTGATCTGCTACTGCTGTGTGTGTGTGCATGCATGTTTGTCGCTGTGTTTTCTAGTGAATTTAATAAGCAGCTAGACTCTTAAATTTGCATGCCATAATCCATGCAAAGTACAGCGAGTGGTAGTTAATAAAAATAAACATTAACATTTAGTGAGAGCTTATCATTTATTGCATCTTATAGAAGTGGAAAGGAGAGATGCCTTTAAGGGGAGAAAGATTAAATTCTTAAGCAATAAGACAATTTTCTTTCCCCTTTGGCTTATGAGTGAGCATAACTTTTTAAAAATGAAATCTTGCTTCCTTTACTTTAGAAGTTAAAGCTACTGCTTTAACAAGTATTTTTTGAGAAAGATATGCATATTCCATAGAGACTAATACCCCAAAACTCCACAGTACAAAAATCAAAATTTTAATTTTTTCTCCTTGCATTCGTTCTCATTTGGCAATTTCTGGAATGTTCATTCTGAGTTTTCTAAAATTCTGATTGATTTTTTCTCTCTTTTTCCAACATTCTGAAAGAATCCTATAAAGAATTCTGCTATAATGCAGACTTTATTTGTGTTTCCTGGTAATATTAGCGTGCATACACAGCGCTTTGAAAGTTCTTTACAGGTTTCCTTGTTTGATATCTTCAGCAACTGTGTGGGGCAGGACCCATCAATCACCCTTCACAGGTGACAAAACTCAGGTTCAGAGTTGTCCAACAACAAACACACTGCCAGAAAGAGGTGAAAACTGACTCAGAATATATTTCTTCAAATTTTAAGGACTATACTTGTTCCTCTCCAGACCCAATTCAGGCATCCTAGGGGGTTGTAGGCATTATTTCCTCCTATTTTGATTTCTTTAATTTTTTTTAAAAAGTGATCTACCAAGAGTTTCCAAATGTTGCAGGCCTAAAGGAAAAACATTTTACTGGCTTGTCACCTTTCCTTCCTAAGACGTTTTTTCACTCTACCACACTAAGAGACTCAAAGAAGGAAGGAATCCTGGAGCTGACACACCACCTAAGGCACAGTCACTTATCATTCCCCACCCCCACCCCTCATCCCCACCCCCCAAAAAAAACAGAGAATAGGAAGAGCCAAAGCCAAGAGGTATTTTACTTTTACTTGTGAGTCAGAATCTGAGGGCAGGAAAGGTTCTCAAAGGTCACAGCCCCGCCCATATCTGATGTATGAATTCATGCTGGATTGCTCTCAGAACCCTCTGGAATTTCATTCCAGTCTTGGATACCTGGGATCTTGCTTATCTTGGTAGATATTCTGATACTTATGGGCATTATGAGCTTGACTGGCCATTTCCCACTTGGCCCAAAAGGTATACTTTCTATAGATCTAACATTTATACTTTTATTCCATAAGCACTAATTCACATCCTATTATGTGCCGGGAATCTGGAGACTCATCAATGAGCAAGACTAAGTGGTACCTATCTTGGTGGAGCTTATAGCTTGGAGACATTATCAGTCCTTTAATTGGCCCTGTTCCCCAGAAGAGGACAGACTTCTGGAGTCTTATCTTTTTTAAGAGAACACGGTAAACCAGATTAAAAGCTCAAGTTCAAGTTTTGCTCCCAACTAGGTGCTAGTAACTGGAAAAAAATTAGTTAGTCTCTCTCAATCTCTATTTCCTGACACATTAAAAAAAGGAGGATGTCCTGAGGATAAACTCTAAATACCATTTTAGTTCCAAGTTTGGGTGATATGATGGATAACTGTTTCTTGGTGGAAAGTAAGGCCTAAGTCTCCCTACCTTTTGATGATTTACTATCTTGGGTGCCATCAACTGGTTAAGAATTACATTATGAAAAATCAAAGCAGCTTTTTTGAACCCAGCATTGAAACAATCTAGATATTGAAGCTATTATTTTCTGAGGAATGATGACTTGGAAAGTCTTAATTTGAACAATGATCTCAAACTTCTGCCTCCCTTCTTTGGGCAAACAGAAGTTCTCATTTTTCAGGTTATTTCCTTTTAAAATCAAAGATATTACATCCTGACATTGTCATGAATAATGCATTATATACTCATGATAATAGATCATTAAATTGACCACTCAGGAGAAACGTGAAAGGGAGCTGGTAGCCCAAGGATTGCAGAAGGTGTGTGGGCATTTTGACATCCAGGAAATGCTATAGATCTGTCCTTAGCTAACTCAGCCTGGTGGAGATAATTAAGAAAAAATGTGGGTGTAGAAAGGCTGCAAGCCACTCCCTGGGATTGGCTAGATTGCTGCAGTAGTTCAAAAACAATTGGCACAGCCACCCACACTGGACGTGACTGCCCTTTGATGAGGCAGCTATTGACTTTTATAAAGATGCCATGTTTGAAAGAACTTCCGATGCACTGGGGATGACAGACATCATTCTTGAATTCTATTCTACATAAGTGGCAAAATATATTTCAAAGTACTTTTAAAAATAAAAAACTAGGCTAGTTTCTAAAAAACCAGCAGTTTAGCAACATGTGACCTCCGAATTTAATAGTTCAGTGTGAAGCTAGGAGATAACATGTGGCCTATATGAGACATTTTGACCAGTTGTGGGCATTTTCTGGAGGACCACAGCAGATAGAAAGTACTTTGTTGAATTTTAATCTCTGAGTGAATGTTTGATGCTCTCAAAAATCTTCCCACACTGGGAAAGGGAAATCTAATCAATTGCCCTAAAGAGCAGAAGAAAATATGCTGAGATCTTTGTGCCCAGATTGCATGTTAGGATGTTACAAAATCTAGAAGTTTCTTCAGAACATGCTAAATTCCATACACATCAGAACCACAAGGAGTTAGAACTGATTTACCTTATCTCCAACTTCAAGGAACATCATAACTACTCACTGTCCCTAGGTAGTAAGGTGTCTCTGGGAAGAAATACCCAAATTGGGTGATTGTAGAGGCTCCATAAATATCTAAAGCTTCTTGAATAGGATGTTGCAGAGTAAGTGAACAGAAAAGAGAGAGAGAAAGACTGTGAAGAAAACTGAGCAGAGAAATAAAAAAGGAAACCAAAATAGGGTTAGTCTTTACACAGGGGTTTTGAATCAAAGAGTCCTTTCTGTGAGTATTCCTCAAGGGCCATTTGTCCATTAAGACTGATCTCTACTGTCCATGCTCATTATTTTTCTGGTTACTTTTGTAGAAAACAATGTTTTCTTCTGCTTTTACCTTCCTCCTCTAGTAAGGATTTCTTTCTCCTCAACAACTTCCATAATCAATGTTTAAGAAAGACCTTGCTATTTTTGCTCCTTGGGGAATGTTGAGTTAACGTGTGCTTTGTAAACACTTTTGTGCCTCGGACTCCACTCTTTTGGCAGTCAGGTCAAGCCTATGTAAACCCTTTTCAGAATAATGCTTCCAAATGAATAATACAAAGAATAAGATTATAAAAGAAGCCGATTATATTGAAATACACTTAAAAATACAAAAATAGTATATGGCCCTGGCTGGTGTTGCTCAGTGGATTGAGTGCCTGCCTACAAACCAAAGGGTCGCTAGTTTGATTCCCAGTCAGGGCACATGCCTGGGTTGTGGGCCAGGTCCCCAGTAGGGGGTGTGTGAGAGGCAACCACACATTGATGTTTCTCTCCCTCTCTTTCTCCCTCCCTTCCCCTCCTCTAAAAAAATAAATAAATAAATAAAATCTTTTAAAAATAGTATATGTATGACAGTAATTTAGTACTTGTTAATGCACTAAATAAGATCCAGCAGTAAGGTAAATATCATAATTTCGAAGTAGTGTTAAGCACCAATGTATTTTAAGGTATCTGAAACAACTGACGTGGGACATGAAGGTGTCTATGATTTCTATTGGTGACAAAATCTGCGAATACTACCCTGCAGCACTTCCCAAACACGTTTGACCACAGAACACTTGCTGCCTTTCAGAACTGGTCACTGAGTTTTCCTTCAGGGCAAAAGAGAACTGGCATTTGAAGAAAACTTTTAAAACTCACTTTTGCCCTTAAACAAGTTGCCAAGTAGAGAAAGAACCAACTGATGAGATGGTTAGGGTGTAGTAGACATGTTTGTATTGATTGAACTGGCTATTACTCTAAAAGTTATCCTTAATACCTCCAGTATGAGCCCACTGCCCTAGAAATCCATCACTCTATTGAAAAAGAGAAAAAGTTCAGACTCTGGCCATTAACTCAGCATTGCCATAGCTACCTGGTGTGACTTCACTAACCTCAACAGACTATAAAGACTTTATTTTTGTCATTAATCCTGTACTATGGAAAGTATGTGCAAATTATGATGAAATGGGATAACATTCATTTTGCATTTGTCCAGCACAAAGTTCTTTGCTTTGCATTTGACATATATTATTATTTAACCCTCAAAGCAACTCTCTGAGATAGATTTACATTCTAATTGTATTAATAGGGAAACTGGAACTCAGAGAGTTTAATTTACACAAAATTATATTGCAAATTTTTATTGGAAAAGTTAAAATTCAACTTAAAATTTCCTGGTCCCTAAGTCCATTATACAATCATGTCTCCCTATCTAACAGCTACCACCCAGATTTGTTTTAGATCTCCCATTGTTACATTTGCACATACATTTTGTTGCACGATCTTCACCACAACCCTTTGAGATGGCTGAGAGTCTCAAAATTAATGGCCACAAGTGCTGTTGTAGGATTACATTGAATCTTTGCTAACCAATGAAAGACTTTCAAACCACTAATTGTCACCTATCCTTTTTGAAGCCCTATTTTCACAAAAACAAAATGGAGACAGTGACAATGTTTCATGAGGATCAAATAAATTAACAATAAAATCTAAACTGAGTTCGCTGTGGTGAGCATTCTACATTTTCATAGTTAACTGAGACCTCACAACAATCTTACTAGGCAGAGATTATTATTCCTGTTTTTAAAATAAGGAAATGGAGGCATCAGTTAATAAACTAAGTGTTCTACCATGACTGGTGTGGCTCAGTTGGTTGGGCATTGTCCCACACAGCGAAATGTAGCCAGTTCGATTCTGGGTCAGGGCACACACCTGGGTGGCAGGTTCAGTCCCTGGTCTGGGCTCATGTGAGAGGCAAATGATCAATGTTTCTCTCTCACATCAATGTTTCTCTCCCTCTTTCTCCCTTTCTTCCCCCATTTCTAAAAATAAATAAATAAAATCTTTAAGAAAGTAAAGAAACTATCCTAAGTTAGCAGAACCAATAAGTGACTAAGCGTGACTCCAACCCAAGTCTGTCCAATTGCAAAGTCCTTTCTTTCCGTTTTTCATTGAGTTTATTGGGGTGACATTGGTTAATAAAATTAGATAGGTTTCACATGTACAACCGTAGAACACATCAACTGTAAATTGTACTGTGTGTTCACCACCCCACATCAGCAAAGCCCTTTCTTTCAACCAGTAAGCGAGTCTGTAAATCCTTGGGCAATCGTAACTGTTATTATTATAACTGTTGTCATGTTTAAATCACTAGCAGGAAAGAGAGTTGTCCAGAAATAAGTATGTACTCACTGAAGAGAAAGATTAGTATCTAGAACTCTTCACCTGCACCCTCTTCCTTCCACTTACTTTGTTTCATCAACCCCACGGATGATGTCTAACTCATTTCTTAACTTGTTTAGGGCAGTCCCAAGTTAATTGACTTCTGAGAGTTATTGAGTAAGAAATGTTATAAATTGTTTACATTAGGATTTAGTGTGTTTAGAGACCATTTCATAAATTTGCCTTTTCAAATTGGTACTGACTCTAGCACTGCAGATGCTATGAGGAACGCCCTCTTCCAAAACACAGTGGATAACAAATCGCCACAGCTAACATGTTGTTTACAGATATGGAAAAGAAGAGGATGGACGAGCACAATCCTAAACATAATTACAAGGCTTACAGTCCCTGTTGGGGACTAAAATGTTTATTGGATTTCCTTGTGCAATTCAGTGTACTTCCTCCAAAGACTCCACTCCAAACTTGGAGCTTCTCTGGAAATAGCAACTCATTTGGGAAAATGCCAAGATTCAGTATCTGGGTCTTTTGTGTATTTGCATCAACTCAGAACCCAGAATGGCCAGCTCTAGAAACTAAGCTGGGAAATAGTCTCAGTAAGGGAATTATGCATCTACTTGGGCATCTTTCTTAGAAGTGTCATTCATCTTCCTCCTGGAAAGCAAATCCTGGAAAGATGTGGTTTTAAACGAGGGATTGGATGCATACTGGTAAGTCTTAGATAGCACAAGTCAGTGGTCTTTGCAGAGCTGCCAATGTCATGCCAGGAATGAAAGCGGTGAGGGGCTCTGGGGCAAGGGTGGGAGCCGGGGGGCCTCATCCCGCCTCCACTCTGATTTTTGCAGGAAAGCTGACCTGAATGCATAATGCATTTGGTATGTCCCAGAAACCAGTCCAGTGGAAAAGAATGATCTTCTATGACATTTGGTGTATGAAAAAGCCCACCTAAAGCCCTGTCAGAGACAACTATGTAATATTAAAAAGAGTATGAATCCTTAACCTTGGCTTGAGGCTCTCACTTGAGAGAAAATAATGGGATAAGCTCCAAGTTTAGTTTACCAGAAGACATGCAGTTTCTTAAAGGAGTCCAAATTTACATGGCAACAAGCGCCATACGATGATCTAGTAGTTCATTGGTTACCCTAGTGCACTGAAATCACCTGACTCATTTGTTCTTTCTGAGCTCAGGTCTAAATGTCCTGCCAGACTTGACAACCATGCCTTCGCACCCACTACCCTCATTTTATTGATTAAGCAACTGAGGTACACAGTCGTGTAGATCTCTCAACTTCTATAAACATTCCTATGGAACTTATGGTGCCTATGTGAACAAGCTTGGGCTAGTCAAGTGACTTACCCAGGTCACATGGCCGAAAAATGATGGAGTTTAAACTATCTCTTGACTAATAGTGACTACTATAGGGGCCTTAAAACCATATCATGTTATGATGATTTTTTCTCTGTTTTCCAATAAAACATAAGAAAGTAATAGATAGTCTTTACAAGATTTTAAGTATCTTTATTTTCAAAATAAAGCATTTTATATTTAACTGAAACTAATTACTAAAATATAAGCATAATTAACAAAATGTTAACAGCATGCTATGAAATACTAATTTCAAAATGGTATGATAAAACTAATTTTATTTTAAAGTTCCTCAACACCCCATAGATACTTCACAATTATTGAGACACTAGCTAAAATGAATTGCAACCTCAAA
>VMDR010023230.1:0-15725 GCA_007922815.1 Macrotus californicus | reverse complement strand
TCTACTTGAAAACTAGCAGCTCCACACTAAGATGAATAGTTTTCTTATATTTTATAGGAAACAAGTGAAAATAAACCACTGATATATCTTTGTAAAGATTTTTTTTATATATCAGAATTTCAAATCAGTTTGCAAGTATGTGGTGTTAGACTCTGAAAAGATTATTAGATTTGTGGTATATAAGTTTTACACGGGGACAGTTTCAGAGAGTAAAATCTATGGCTTTTATGAATGTCTTTGGAGATGGTTGATTAAGAAATTTCAAGTGTAAGATGAGCATACATGGAAGGATGTGCAAGGTAACTTTGGAACAGAGAGGGCTCTGCATTCTGGGGTGGAGCATTACCAGATAGTTCAAGAAAAACAGTGAACTAGGAGATAGTATTCTTTGCCCTGAGAGCCCTTCTTTTAATTTACCACTTTTCTGTCATGTCCCCCATCTCCAATACCATCAATTCCTTCTTCTGCTTAAGCTCCTGACACCCTAATGATTGTTCCCACGCATCTTCCTTAAAACTAGTGCTATGATGTAAGTGTTAACAACCAGCTATCTTTAAAAAAAAAAAAAAAAGGCCCTGGTTTGTTGCACTGGCCATTTTCTGTGGTGTAAATATTTCCATCATGGCTGCTTTGAACTTACCAACGTGCCAACACAAAATGCACAGTTGGGGAAGAGATTCATACTGTTCACTCTGTGCGCTAACCCCAGAACACCACTGCTGAAATCCCATCCCCAAAAGTAAAGGGTATACTGACCTACAAAAAGAGTCAGATATAGAGACCTAAAAAAAGATCACCAGACTGGTGTTATATAATATTTGGGGATCGGTGTACAGGGTGGGTTGTAGTCTAAAATTTCCAGTAGCCAAAAGTCAGGGCACAAATATGCTTCTTCCCCCCTCACTTTTGATACTTTTTTTCCAAGATATAGATACAACTGTTGTTTCTATTCATAAAGGTCTGGGAATTAAAAGCAAATTCACTCTGCATCATTATAGCTGCCACATTCTCACCCTCCCCCTGAAGAGTCAATGACAGATGAGTGATGGTTTTCCATGTTTAAGGCTCTCATGGAAATCAGGTCCACAAGGAAGGGTCCCATCATGTTGACCTCCTGCAGACATGTGAGTCATGTGCTGTAGAGATGGATTGCTAGCCTGGGGAATGGTGACAGACTCGCTGGGGTGCATGAGCTCTGGTGAAGGTGACAGGTGGATGGGTGTCCCAATTCAGATTTTGGCAGCTGCAAGATAGCTATTTTTTTTTTTTTTTGAGCAAAAGCAAAATAAAGCTGAAAATAGTATATGAGTCTGTAGCAATGGCAAATTGTATAATGAAATTTATATAAGTCCTCAGTTTCCATGGAGTTGAAAAAATGCCTTTTTTCTTTTGGCTTCTTTTCTCTGTGTCCAAGCCTTTGTGCTTTGCTACCTAACATCTTACTGCCTAGGAAGTGGGCTGCTAATCAGCTCTTATAATGAGCTTATGGCAAGGGTTAGCGTGGGATGGGCTGCATTTTTTTCTATACTGATTTTGTCCTCAAGACACCAGAACTTCGATGCGTGAGAATTTCTGTGTTATAAAAGCAGCAACAACATAGTTTACCGAGCTCCTATCTTGTGGTAGGCATTGAGCTAGGGTCTTTGAATGCTTTATATTATTTCACTAATCTTATTGGGAGATGACAAAGTGAGAAGAAGTATACATCCTTCAAAAGAGCATCTACTATATATTGGGGCAAAATTTTTCTTTTAGTAAAAGCAATCAGTGATTTTGAGTGTAATGCAGAGAGTCCTGAGATCTCATGAAGACAACCTGTCAATCCTATGCACTCAAACCCTCAGTGTACTGAGTCTGTTCACTCATTGCTTTTTTGCATGCATGTTATCTGATTTTCCGCTGATGATAGAAAGGGCAGGCTCTGAGTCACCCCTATCGCAAACCTCTGCTATGTAAAAGAACTACAAAGGCAGGATATTTGTCTGAAAGGTTTATGAAATAGGAGGCTGAAAAGTTTGTTTTCATTCAAAAGGCCTTAAGAAAACAGGGTTAGGAGCTCACTCATACATGCAGTGTTAGTAAGCGTAGTAGGCATGGTGCATTTCCAAGTAAAGTGGTATGAACCACCATTCAACTGGGGTGTGCATGACAAAGCCAGTTCTTTCTTTAAAAAAAACAAAGCCATTTCTTAATCTTCATTTAATACGTCCACATCAGAAACCCCACCCTATCTCCTTCATCAGTACTGGGGCTGCTTCTCCTCCCCAGATCACAACAGAATTCATGGAGCTTGAACTCCAGTGCAGCATGATTTCTGTTGACGTTTTCCCTGTCAGGGTCCTTACTGGTCTGCAAATTTTGGCTCTGGGTTTCCACACAGGCGGTGTGGGAATCTTTGCTGGGGCTGGGATCACATCTTCTTAAAGCTCACCATTTCCGCTTGTTCCCTGTAGCATCCCCTCTAAGGCCTTGTCCCTTCCAAGAGTGGTGGTAGACAACGTAGGCTGGTCACTGGATATGATGACTTTGATCCATTTTTTTCTTTCTCTCACTCCCTTTTTCCTCTTTTCCCTTTCTTCTTTTTCCGTTTTGCTCTCATATTTTATTTTCCCTTTCTTTCCAGGATCCCTGAAAAGTATTATATTTTTAATGACTGAAGCTTTAGGAAAACAATAATTGTCTTTATAAGCAACATGTGCTTTGGGGTCTATAACATAATATAAACTTGCCCCTCTGTCCTGCAAAAGAGGTCAGTGTGAAGTACAAGGAGAAAACCACACAACATTATCATAAAAATTATTCTGTTAGGAGGTTTATTAGAATAGGCCACTGATGATTGTAGAATCCTTTTTTTCTTTAAAAAGAAAAAGACTCTTTCACTCACCACATGGAGCACTGCCCTATTTTCTCCATCACACACACACACTAGGTTTCTAGGAGATAATGGTCCTCATTGGTGAGGAAGGTTGAGAGTCTCTCTACCTGGCCACAGAAGCTTGACGCTCCTTGACTAACAATGCTGGTCACTGGTCTAAAAGAGTCCCACCTGCCATGGCCAAGCAATCCCTGTGTTTACCTCTGACCATAAACAGTGACAGTGCTAATAAGGAGGTGGGCAAGACAGGACAAAGGGAGGGAGCTGGGGGAAGAGGCAGCTGTCCCCGCCCAGACCAGCACTGGCCTCTTTCCCAGCTTCTCATTGTTCCCAGCACAGTAGGCACAAGAAAGCAGAAAAAGGGGGAAAGGAAGATGTGTTGTCTTTCCCCGTGTTTTTCCTTTTCTCCTTTTCAGCCACAGTAGCGAAAGAAATGAGAAAAAGGGGAGACAAATGCTACGTCATTGCTATCATTCACTCCTCACTAGCCCAGTTTCCATCTCTTTTTTCTGCCAGTTTCTACTGAGATTCCTCATTATGCCCCATATCTAGACCCACTTTTAGCTCCAATGCCAGCTCCCTGTGTCGATTGCTCACTGCCTTCTGCCCCGTTTGCAGACCCTTATACCGTTGCTTTAAGAACCCTTGTTCCCCAGCTGACTCCCTGTCTCAGGTCCGAGAGTCAGTGTGAGTGTGAGTAGTTAGGGGTTGAAGAAGGTGAGATCCCCAAATGTGAGGCTGGACAGGAAGATGTGTTTCTGATCTCTTAGTGGGAAATTGCATGAAGAGTCCTTAGAGACACTGTCACACCTGATGATATTGTGCTGTTGAAGCGTAAGTAGAAGTTAAGGGGTCAACCTGGAAAACCCACCTCCAAGTATAAATTCTCTCAAAGAAGATGGTATCAGAATCTAAGACTTCCAGATGGTTTTGGAAAACAGCGTATTTTCAGATTTGAGATTTCTAGGGTAGACTGGTATTTTGTCATCTAGCTATTGGTATATAACAAGCTACACCAGAACTCAGTGGGTTAGAACAATAGACATTTGTTTACTAATGAGTGTGGTCAGCTTGGCCTTGGCTTGGCTTGACCCCATCATGGATCTGTGACTAGCTGGCAGGCCATCTGGGGGCCGGCTGGTCTAGCATGGTTTCACTTACATGTCTACTGGTCAGCTGCAGCCAAGAAGGGGGTGGGGGGCGCAGAGTCATGTGTGTCATTCTCCAGTATGGTGGGCTGGGCTTGTTTTCACGGGTATGGCACCTTTCCAAGAACCAGTAGAAACAGAAGGACCTTTTGAGCTGTGGGTACAGTGTTACTTCTGCGATTCTTTTGGACAAAGTAAGTCACAAGACAATTCAGATTCATGCAATGAGGAAATGGACTCAGCTTCTTGATAGGAGGAGTTGCTGAATCACCTTGTAAAAGGATGGTTCAGATAGGCCATTCATTGGGCCAGCAGTGCGATCAGTCTCCCATGGATATCAAGTCCCAAATTCCCCAGGGGTACAAGACCAGTTCTAAGCTAGAAAAGTGGTTGAAATTGACTTTTGTTATGCTGTGATCCCTCCCTTTGTCTTTCAATAAGGTGGCTAGTTTATACATTATTCAGGAGAGGCTAGCTCTCTAAGATCTGCTAAAATTTTTAAACACTATAGTCTTCCTTTTTTCCAGGAATATGTGTATTTGAATGGAGTGCTTCTAAAATACATACTGATGGAATTTCAGACACTCAAGTTGGTGGTAAGATAAATATAGAAGGTTTCAAATACATGCTACAATTTTCAATTGCTTTCATTACTTGTAAAACTAACCTTGTTAGGAGTCAAATGGGATTAAATCGTTAATTTATACATTTATTCATCCAGTTTTCATTCTGCGATTTACTCTTCCTAGATGCTGAGTTTTACTAAGTGCCATAGTGTATTAGTTGGATCTCTTTTGGCTTCTTGTGTGGAAATAAGAAACATAAACCCACCAGTTTAAGTTTAGAAGAGCACATTTCATCAGGATTTTCCCCAGAGGCCAAAGGCAGAAATATGGCCAAGCCTTGGGAAGGATGGAAACAGGGAATGTCAACTCTGATGGGAAACTTGCATCCTTCATCTCTCACTTTGATGTCTCTCTTCAGATCACCTCGTCTGTCTCACTGCAGAGCTGCTGTGTGCACAGCCGAGTCCTAGGACTGGAAATACAGTAGCAAACAGGCAGACCCTGTCTCTGCCCTAACGGAGGCTACACTTTAATGAAGAAAGTCAGAGGAACAAAAAGAAGAAAGAAGAACATAACTAATATAAGGTAAAAATGAGGGCTACAACATGAATATGGAATCTAGAGTCATGAGAAGAATCTAGAGAAGGATCTAGAGTCACGGGAACAATAGAATGTCAGGAATGTGCTGACCTTTGGACAGAAACTTGAATGGGATAAAAGAATGGGACATGGGCATTTTTCTCTTAGTATCCCCCAAACTCCCAGGGAAGGAATACTGTTGGACCAGCTTAGATTCCTGCCCAGCCCTGTGAGGAGCCTGTGAGTGAGGTGAGGGAGCCGTCTTGTGGCCCCAACACGACTGACCAGAATCTAAAACTATGTGGATGGTGGGAAGCCAGTTTCCAGGAAAAGAAAATATATTCATTTCCTAGGGTTGCCATAACAAATTGCAACAAACTTGGTGTCTTAAGACAACAGAAATTTATTCTATCACAGTTGTGGAGACCAGAAGTTCAAAGTCAAGGGGTCAGCAGGGCCATGCATGCTCCCTCTGACCACTCCAGGGGAGAATACTTTCTTGTGTCTTCCAACTGCTCATGGCTCCTGATATTCCTTGTCTTGTGAGAGCATCACTCCAGTCTCTGCCTCTGTCTTCCCTGTGTGTTCCTCTGCTTATCCTTTTCTGTTTCTTGTATGGACACTGTCACTGGATTAGGGCCCACCCTAATCCAGAATGATCTCATCCCAGTTTTTACCTTAAGTACATCTACATAGACACTGTTTCCAAATAAGGGCACATTCTGAGGTGCAGTGGTACATAAAATTGTTGGGGTGAGCACACTATTCAATCCCCTGTAAGAAAGGAAAATGGTTGTTGGTCCCACGGCTGGAGAATGCCTGAGAAAGGGTCTACTATTTGAGCACTGTGTTGGGGAATGAGGATAGAGGTGCCTGCCCTAAGGAGCTCCCAGTCTAGAAGTGAAGGCATGTTAACAAATGCTGGCAGAACAGTGAGAGAATCGGAGATTATTTAAGGCTACAGGAACTTAGATGAAAATATGGTGTAACTCTGTGTGGGGGTGTCAGGAAAGGTCACCCAAGGAGGGGACATTGAATTGTCTCAAGTGAAGAAAAAAAGTACATCAGCTGGATGCTGGGATTAGGACCAGAAACAACTCTTAGGGCAAGAAGGAGGGCACCTGTGTTTCAGAAAATTACTATCCCTCATTTCAAAGATGGAGGAAGGCCTAAAACTTTAGTATGTATTCTTGAATCACCATAGGTCTGAAGCCCTGAGTATTTTCAGGTGAGTTTCTCATTGAGGTGTGTGACTTACCCCATAGATTCATGGCTGTTTCCGTGATGTTCCTACTCAGTCTGTTGCCCCTTCCTCAGTCTTCATTTACCCACTTCACTTGGTGCAGTTGCCTCTGAACAAGGGCTTTAGCAACTCATAAGAAATGTATTACTATTCTTAAGTGTGGTGCTGGAAGGCTTCTAACACTCTGGTGAATAGTCATATCTTATATACTCATATACCAGAATCATATCTCCTAATGTAAGGCTGTAAAAGGCTTTTGCTTTCTGCTAGATCTGTTTCTCATGGAGGGTAATTAGGTTCAAGAAATGTCAAGTGAGATGCTTTTTGCATTTTGCATAGCTGAATCCTTTTGCCCACAGCATGCAAAGGTCTGAGCTTTTAAGAGAAATTGGAGACCTGCTCTGCATCTAAAGCATTGAGCTGCTTGTTATGGTAGTTCCTGTTCCCTGGCTGCATTTGCTTTTAGAAGGAATAACCTACATAATATTATCATTAATATGAGTATCCATAGACACAGTACTTCCACTTGTTTATTGCTAGGCATTCAGGCTTTTAGTCCCCGTTTCTGGATAGGTTTTCCTTTGCTTTGTCAACCATATTTGTGGGAAGAAAGGAATTTGAGATACATAATGACTCAATGGGACACACTACAAAAAGGAAAAGATTATCATAGAAGAAAATTTGTTCCAGGGAAATCTGTGAGATTGGGTGTCTGATTGGAGAAAAAAGAACTAGAATGAATACACATAAGAGTATTCGTGTAATTACAAAGTATATTTAATATGAGATTTAAACACAAACTTTGTTTATACTCTGGATATAAACACGGCCAATGAAGAGATAGTGTCAGTGAAGAGACAGCTCATTTTTTTAGTTTGTATTGTGGGTAGTGTTGTTTTGTTTATATTTAAAAGCAAACTAACTTATTGTATCTTTTTATTCCAAATAAGTTATTATATGTCTTTATATTAAACACTGAGGGTTTGGAGAGATGGATGTCTGGGACTCTCAGTTTTCCAGGGACAAAGCTCTGGATCTTGCCCTCATTCTTGGCCACCACACCTCACTCACAAAGGGGCCACCCTTACAGAAACTAGAAATGAGAACAACTAGGAAGAAGCCATTGTGTTGCTTTTCAAAGTATTGGGACTGCTTTAGCACGTTTCTCCAAACTTCCCTCCCAACAACTGGTCAAGGCCTAAAGTCTGCGTTTTAGTGATAACACCCTATGGAAGGGTAGCTCTTCAAGCACTTACTAGTGATTTATCCTTTCATGTGAAGCAAGGGTCATGGAATAGCTTTCAGAATCAGGCAGAGTGCTGGTCGGCCGGTGCTGAGGGGCAGAGGAAACACTGGGAAGCATTAGGAAGGCTACCTTGGCAGGCGGTAATATTTCCAATGCAGGCTTTAAAGGCAGACCTGGCCTGGAATCTGGGTTCCAAGACTTTCTGCCTTGTCTCCTTCTGTAGTCACTTACCCTCTCTAACTCGGTCTCCTCTGCTGTCAGGGGGAGAGACACCACCTATTTCAGCTTCACTGTGATCAGTGAATGCAGTGTCAGAGCCCTGGCACATAACGGGTGCCACACTAATGGGTGCTCTCCTCTGTCTCCCAGTTTCCTGCAGGGCCAGCCCCACCTTCTTTTCACCAGGCCAGTTTTGCACCCTCCACCGTCTAATGGTTTTTTGTTATATAAATTGACCGTGTCACGAGTGAAGATCACTTCATTTTTCCCCGTCAGCATGAGAGAGGCATTCTGTCCCCTCTGTTTCTTCTGTGCAGCCTGACCACCCACTCTGTTGTTTGGACTGTGGCTCCCTCCTGGGTTCTGGCCGTGCATCTCCAGGGGCTCTCTGGTGTTTCCACTGGGATGCTCTGTCCTTTCATCCAATTCATCATCTGTTTTATCTCCAGTTGAACTTAACCACTTTCTCCACACAGGTGATTTTCCCTAAAATTTTTTAAACGTTAAATCCCATCATTCTCCAGTCATCCTAAAGAAAATTCTTAGAACTATCTTTGATGTCTCCTTCCCCTTTGAATCTTTTAGATTAGGCTCTGAATGCTACAGATCACTCCCCTCCCCCCACCATGCTCTTTGCCCCCATTGTTTCTTTTTTCTTCTTTTCTTTCATTCATCATTTACTCATCACATATATTTATGGAGCACCTTCTGTGCGCACCATTGCAACTAGTCTAATGGAATTCTTATCATCTCACTCTAGACTGTTCTAACAGTCTGATTATGGAAAAAGTAACTGATGATGGACTCGAGCTGGATTACCTGACTTTGCAAATTTCTGTCTATTGGACTTGAATAACTTCCTTTACCTCTCTTAGCCATAGAATTCTTATCTGTTAAGTGGCAAATATGATAGTGCTTACCTTACAGGGTTTTTAGGAGGAGTAAGTGAGTTAATATACATGCGAAGTACCTGGCGCATAATAAGAATGACATAGATGACAGGTATTAACTGGGCTCCTTCTCTCTCTACTTCCTTTCTTTGTAGTTCATCCTTCATCTGATTTTTTGAATTTGATTTTAACAAAGCTTTCATCAGATCAGTTTCCAGTTTAGTGAGTCTTTGTTCCCTACAGAATAAGATCATTTCCTTTGCTTGACTTTCAAGGGCCTGTATATCACCTCCTGCTGTTCACAGACTCTGTCCTCCTGCCGTTGTGAACTTGTGCTCACAGTGAGGGCAGAAGCTACAGTTTCCATGGTCCTTTCCAGGGCTAATGGGTTTTTCATGTGTCAGGATATTGAATAGCATTTTCTTCACCATCCTCTGCTCTCTCTACTCCTTATTTAGAAGGTCTCTCTCCCCTCAGCCCAGATTTCTATATCCCAAGGCTTTCTGTCTTTTCCGTTTCACCTTTTCTAAGGATCCTTCTCAGTCCACTCCAGTCCTCAGTAGGAGTTCTTGCTAGCATTCATTTTGTTCTCTTTATTTACCATAGCACATCGTTTGTACTTCTACACTTTGCAGTCTTTCTTACCAGATTTTGGCTCCACGTCATCTGCGAAGGTAATTATCAAATATTTTCTGTAAAGGGACTGTTAGAAAATACTTTTTAGGTTTACAGGCCAGGCTATCTCTGTCCCTCCTGTCAACTACTCAGTTCTGCCGTTGGAACGAGAAAGCAGCCATTGATGATACACAAATGAATGAGGGTGGCTGTCTTCCAATAAAACTTTATTTCAATGAAATTCTCATAACACTTACTTACAAACACATGTGGTAGGCTGGATTGGGCCTTCAGGGTGTAGTTGCCAACTCCTGGTCTAGAGATGTGTCTGTTCATACACTGAGATGTTAAATACAATGCTATTAATGGAGTGATTTCAAATGTGAGAAGATTTTGGTTGGATTCTGGTCTGTGACCATCTCTGCATGGTGGCGGGGAGATTTCCCACTACTTATAGACATATAAGATAGCTGTACTTGGAAAACCCACAAAATGCTTGCTGTATAAACTTTCCTTCACCGAAATCCTATCTACACTCCTGATAGCAGAGAAAGATAGGAGGTGGGGGAGCAGTGGTTGCCAGGAGGGAGCCTCATCACCATGGAAACAGCTTTCTGCATTCCCACATTGGTCTGTGAACACCAGGTGGTTCACTTGGCTGTGAAACAACCAAAATCATCTGAACTTATATTATTAAGAGGAAGCGGCTTTTGACAATACTCAAAAAAAATGCATTTGCCTTGGTCACTGGCTCATGGGTTCCTGAATGATTTTTCAGAATACCTGAATACCACTCTTCTCTGAACAGCCTCGAAGGATTAAAAATACTGATTAAACATAGGAAACAACAGTGATTGAAGTTTTATATATATTTTTTCTTTTAGACCATAAATTAATGCCAGACAAGCGTGGCAACACAGATTTACCATTTTTTCACACTCCATTACTTCCACAAATGGGATAGGAAAACCTTCCAGAATATGCAAAGCTCCCCAGGATTTCATGAAACCATTTAAAAGAGTTATTTTTTTTTCTTCCCAGAGTTTTTTGCTCAATGTTCAACAGTGACCATTCCAACTGTGGCCTTCCTAAAATCCACCTCTCCTTTGTTTGTCATGTAATCAACTGCAAATCAAGCTCTTTGAGTTACAGCATGTAATAATTCCTTCCTATAATTGATTTAAGTCTCAAGTTATAAGCCCTTTATTTTCCTGTGAGGAGGGATACTTGAAGACTAAAGAAATCAGGCTAATGCCAGGTACTGGGAAGTCATGTCCAGATAAATGAGAGGCTTGTCAGAGTACAAGGATGGTCAATTTTACCTGGAGACAATGGAATTACTTTCCACCTGAAAACATCAACGGTTAGACTAGGGCTGAACATCCAGAGAAATGCTGCCAAGCATATGTGACATCTATATGATAACATCACTGACTGGAAATGAGCTTTGGGTTATTTTTCAGTAGCATCAATATTTTGCCCAATCTGTATGGATGACTACACAATTTTCAGATGTGGCTTGCTAAGGTTAGGGTTCTACAGGGATCTTATCAAATGTTGGGCACGTTTCAAGAAATTACAATTCATTGGCCTATTTGAAGCTCATTGGCCCAGAGTAATGGAACTCACGTCTTTGTCTCTTTATGCATCTTTGCTTCTATTGCAGTATTATCCTTAAAGTTTCAAAATGTCCATGTCACTTTCATGACTATGACGTTTGCCGTATCTGAATATTGCTGCTTTGTGGGTTGAATTGTGTCTCCTAAAAGATACGTTGAAGTCCTAACTTCTGATAACCGTGAATGTGTATTTGAAAATGGGGTCTTTGCAGATATAATCAAGTGAAGATAAAGTTGTACTGGATTAGGATGAGCCCTGACCTAAAGACTGATGTCCTTCTAATAAGATGAAAATATGAAGGGAGACACATAGAGAAAAGGCCACGTGAAGACCGAGGTGGAGATTGGAGTGATGCATCTACAAAACCAAGAATTGCAAGGATTCTGGCAATAACCAGAAGCTGGAAGAGGCAAGAAAAGATCCTCCTCTGGAGTCTTCAGAGGGAGCATGGCCCTGCTGACCACTTGACTTTGGACTTTTTGCCTCAAGAACTGTGAAAGAATAAATTTCTGCTGCATTATCATAATGCATCCAGCTGCCAGCTGGTGGTACTTTGTCATGAAGACTAATACACAACTTGTATTATTATTTAGATAATACTTTAAGTTGATTCATATTTACATAAACACATTCATCTTAAAACATTGACTTTATAGCAGTACTGTGTGTGGAGAGGCAATACCATTCTCCACATGTAAAGTAACTCCAGGAGAAATACCAAATTATTGCCCTAAGACATGTTTGTCAATGAACTAGCCAATGGCTGGCTTCAGCGGGCCTCTAAATAACTCCTCAGGCTCCGCAGCCAGATGTCTTTTGTGCTGGTTTAACCCTTCCTTATCCTAGGTCTTGAGGCAGGAAAGTGACAAATGAAAACTTTAACTTTCTACTTGGCATACAAGAAACTAACAGAAACTATCTTAAATAATAAGGACATTTATTATCTCAAGTAACAGGAAGTCCAGAATTAATGTAGGCTCAGGTAAAGTTTGATCATGGCTCTGGTTCCATTTCTCTGTTCTTTTCTTCATTTTACTCTTCTCCATATGTTCAAAGTGGGCTTCTCTCGGGGTTACAAGATATTTTCTAACTGAAGATATATGGTGGAGTGGAGTGAAGGAGCAGTGTGTGGGTAGATGGGAAGGAGAAAGAGCCTCTCCTACACCATGGTTGTAAAGATCTACCCTTTAGTTCATTGGATCTACTCAGGATAGTTGCCCATTCCAGAACCAATAGAAACACTTGCCAAGGGAATGCTATGCTTTGAGTTCCTGAACAAGTTCCATTTGAGTTCCATTGACAAGTTTGATATGGGTTTGCTAAGACTGATTCGAATATGCTCGGGCTGTTTGAAGGAAGACTAAACACATGGACTAAATCAGGGCTCTATTAGGAAATGACATGGGGGGATTAGATGCCAAACATGCACATAACAGATTCCCCCACACTCCTCTGGCTCCCTAACATTTAACAACATGCTTGTTCACATGAATGCAGAAGTGTAAATGTCTACATGAAGTGCACTTACCCCATCCCAAATGGAGCACATTCAAAGCCTCATTTAGATCCTGCTCCAAGTTCGATGTATCCAAGTAATATCTTCCTCTTAATGCAGAAATCACCACTTAAAAGTTAAGTCACTCACTGCCCTTCCTCACATTGGCTCATATACCACTGTGGAAGTGAAAACAACTGCAAATGCTCATCTGGGAAGAGAGGAGAGTGGAAGTAGCGCCCTTCAATCATCAGTTCAAAGCACGTGTCCTGCCCTGTTGGACAATATGAATGCATGTCCCATGCCCAGAGCACCATTCAGACACACTGGCCCTGCATTACAGAAGCGTGTTCTGTCCATTGTTCTCTGTGGGCACATCTGAAATGGACATTAAGAAGAGGGATGCCCTTTCTGGGAGCTGCAAATCTTTAGCAGTTAATTTCTTTAGCTATAAATTCAGACACCTTGTGATTGCTTTAAGGGTTGAACTATTACAGGAGGTTGTTGACTGGAATTAAGACATTTTTGGTAATATAGCAAAATACTTTAGAAAGTTAAGAGGCATTTTGTTTACTTACTTCTGGTTAATTCCATAGATCATAACCCACAGCTAGGGATCTGACTCAGAGACTGCCTTTGTCTCTTGGACCTTCCGTCTGCTTCCTGTCTGCCCCTCTACTTTGCCCATTCCCATCTAGTCCCCATCGTAAAGTTTGTTGCATTATGGTATTTCAAGGCAATAATCTAATCTGGAGTGCCAGGCTGCTTCCATTCCAGCTGCTTCATCACAGTGAGCATATTTAATTCTTAGTCCCAACGATAAGGCTTACTGGAGGTTTGCAGGCAGCTGCCTGTGTGATCAGGCCTGTCTTTTGCTCCAATCTTTTCTCCTGCTTACTCTCCTTAGTTCCTGCCTCTGTTGGAAAACTTTAGTTTGGAGTAGAGAATTTCAACTTTGCAGTCTGGCAAATTTAATTTAATTTCATAAGAAATTATGAGATTCACAGTCTGTTTTTTTTGCTTTGTTTTCTTTTTTAGAGGGGAAGGGAGGTAGAAAGACAGGGAGAGAAACATTGATTGGTTGGCTCTTGTACATACTCCAGCTGGACACCGAACCCGCAACCTGTAGGCTTGTGGCCTGACCCGGAATAATTGAACCGGTGACCTTTTGCTTTGCGGGACAATGATGTCCAAACAACCCACTGAAACACACTGGTCAGGGCAGCAGAAAGAACTTTTAATAGCAAAACCAAGCATCCTCTTATCCTGTTTTTGAAATAGCCACTTTCAACTTAAACTTGCCTATTTAATTTTTTTCCTGAACATTATAAGTAACTAACACAGTCCAACAATCTGATTTTTTCCTAATACTGGAGTCTTTACAGATACATAGTCCATGTCTCAAGACACAAAATACAACAGCCTAACCAATTATTAGGTGACACATAGCAAATGTCACTACTTCCCAGTTGAGAATCTGTCTGCAAACACGACTCTGGAGGACAGCATTCATTTTTTATCCACCTTAATTGCATGGCTATGCACTGCAGCTGCAAGGAGTGGTGGAGCCCCCACTACCGTACCCCTATTCCTCTGCTCAGCCCGTGCACACTTGAGGGTTTACTGCCTCCAAGACCCCACTGCCTATCACCAATTTCTGTGTCAGTCTTAGTTGTAATAAACAGAAATGGCTCCGGTTAATTCAAGCAGAACAGCAGTTTATTGAAAGGGTACTGGGTAGCTCACAGAATTGTTGGGAAAGCTGGAGTGCTAGGTTTGGCAAACAGGCTAAAGGAGGCGGCACATCAGAGCCATAGCAAATTCTTGTCACAGGCTCATACTGGCAAGAACCACTGAAGCCACTGTCAGCGAACACTGGATACATCTTGTAACTACATCACTGCTGCATCTGGGAAGTGGGTGTTGATGCTTCTTCCATGTGCCTCAGCTTGATCTCCTCTTCCTGTTTCATTACATCACTATCTCTAGATGCAAAAATCTCAGGTGTGTGGATCTCATTGGCTGAGCTTATTAGGTTTAGCTCCCAGGGGAGCTGTAAAAGCTTTCTAGGGTTTTCAAGTCTATAATAAGAGAGGACCTGTCTTTCCCAAGACTTTTAAGGTGTGCAGAATTTCCTACACCTGGGAAGGATGTGAGGACACTGGGTCATTAAAAGGCAAGGACATGTCCATTTCAGCTGAATACATAGCTGTTAGTTGTATTTTCTCTGAATTTACAATTAAGGTATTATCTATAGCATTTTTAAAAGTTTTACAGGTACTTAGGTAATATCAGCTACCACTTACAAAATGAGCACAAAATGTTTCAGGTGCTATATATAGGTAGCTTCTAATTCTCACAACTGTCAGTGTCAATGGCTATAAGGATTCTAATATTAGTGGTGATGACGATGAGTTACAATAGGTATAGTAAGTAGGGTTTACATATACTACAGGACAAGTGCTATACCACGTGCTTCATCTGCAGAGCTTCATTCAGATCTTCTGGTTTTACTGTTTCTGGTTTCCTCATGAGAAATGAGGCCTGAGAGCGTATGCATTCAATAACTTGCCCAAGGTGAAGCAGGTAGAAAGAGTAAGAGACAGGCCCTGGAATCACCAGTCCGAACGACTCCACTGCCTGGGCACTCTCCCCTGTTGCACGTTCTCAGACTGCAAATGATGAGGGTTGCACCAAATTCAGCTTTGGTCTCAGATTTGGCCCAAATTTGTCATTCAAGTCTGCTTTGGCTTTGACCTTTGGAAGGGCAAGTAGCTAACTGCTTTTTCAGTGTCATTTGTGGCAACCTTAAATTTTTGATCAATGAATTGTCATTACACAGTTTTCACTGCATCTAATTAGTCTTTCAACATTAGTTGCGTGAACAAGGCTTGCCATTTGGGTTTACTGTCAATATCTGAGTATTCGCAGTTACACAGAGCAAGCATTCCAAACGTAACTTGGAGTGAAAATTTGCTCATCAGCCATATGTTTAAATGCTATGAGTTGATTGAAATATTTATTACTGCAAGAGTAAAGTACTTCAAATAAGTGTTAGAGTTGTTAGCTTTGTGTACTAAAACAGTTATTATAAACTTTAAAATTGCCTAGTAAATAGGGAACTAGATTGACAGATAATATGAATGAATTAGATTTTTTAGCTAAATAGATTTAAAAAGATCATATTTATTTTTTGAGTCAAAAAGTAATTAAAAATTTTAAATAATAA
>VMDR010023229.1:0-15728 GCA_007922815.1 Macrotus californicus | reverse complement strand
CCTCCATGTGATGTCTGGTTTGAATTAATTCATACTTGTTTACTAGGTTCAAGCAGCCATGGCTGATATTTGTGCTTTGTCACAGAAATGAATTTTTCAATTATATATATAACTAATTTTCTACAAATCTGTCATAAAAACCAGTCTACTCTAATCCCAAACTTGCAAACTAAATCCTGCCAAGTTTACCTTTAAATTTAAGTAAGGGTCCTAGGGTGTATTATGAAGTCACCTTGCAGGGTTCCAGTTCCATTTCAAGTCTCCATATTGATAACAGAGATGTTAAAAAATCTTCCTATTTCAGTCTTTGAAAATTTCTCTCAACTCTTTTTATGGGGATTTTGGTCTGATTTTACAAATTTGGCACCCCATGGAATCTACTCATTTTTTTTCTGCTATCAACTAAAATTTGTCTGGCCCTGGATTTCCTACTTGCCACAAATATATTCCCATCAAGCCCTTGGTGGTGTACTAGATTCCTGCTAGGGTACCCATCCTTCATTTTGAACCTGCTCCCTTGTACTTTTCCTCGGGCATGGTAGCATGTACCTTTGGCCAGCAGGTGCACTTTTAGCATTCTTGTCAAAAATGAGAATGAGGATTTCAGACTGAATCATTTTCGGAGATTTCACTAGTTATGACCACCTCTCGTGGACTGGTCAGCAGCTCATGTGCTGTGGCATCACTTTCTAATATCATAGTGACTTTTTCCCCCAAGACTAACACTACATCTGGTTCCACTCAGGCCCTGTCCATCTCTAATGGACCACCCGAATGTAAGTCACAGTTTCTCCTAGGCTCACCTGTCCTGTTGCATTTAAAAAGATCATGACAGGTTACTCTCAACCATGACAGCAAAAGTACAAATGCAAGTAAATCTGTGTTACTTTAATAAGAATGTGTGTCCTACAATTTCAAATGCAAAGCCATTTTACATCAAATCCTGACATTGAGGTACCATAGTTACGGTTGGTTAAAAGATTAAGAATAAAAAGTAAATACTGCATTTCAGTCTTCAGAAGTACACCTCCATGAGCACCAGAGGCAAACACTGAGAACATCTAAGCTTTTCCCACAGGAGAAGATACACTCACAGTAAGAAGCTGGGTATTTATGGACCAAGCCACAAGACCGTTCCAGTGCAGCAAGGCATGAGGATATGATCCCCTTCAACTGTATCCTGGCTTGCTGGAAACATCATCCCCACTGTTAATCAGAGGGTCTGTTTGTCTTGGACAGCATTTGTCATTCGATCCATCTAACTTGTTATGCTCTACATCTGTGTTCCTCAAGGGATTTATAGACCTACTGGCACAGAGCAAATGTGCTGATCAGGCCGACTCAATCGTTTTAATCTCTGTGACAATTGCATTTTTCATTATGAATTAGTGAAGTGGATTTTTATTGTTCAACAAATAGAATTGTCAGCCTAAACACCGCAAATTGTGTCAAAGCTCTGTGTCTAATTGTATCTGCCCTTAAAGCTCACCACTAATAATGTGTTTGTGCAAACGTTTTAAAGATTTAATGAAACCATTTGCTGTCAATAAGGTTTCAAAACATTTTGCATTCCAAAGCAGAAATAAGATACATAAGTACTTAAGTAAGATAAATGAGTGTTGCTTAAACCCTCCGGGTATAGGATTCTTAGCTGCAATAGTTAGGTATGATTCACCATGTATATTGGGGGATAATAGTACAGAATAGTAATATTTCAAAGCTTTGTAATGGTAATAATAAGAGAATCAAGCCTAATGAATCTTTAGGTTTTCTACATAACACAATGATAGAATCTGCAGTAATGGCAGTTTTATTTCTTCCTTTCCTATCTTTATATGACATTTTTTTCTTGCTTCACTGCATTTCTGAAGATTTCTGGTTCCATAAAGAGAAGCAGGGAGAACAGGCAGCATGCGCTACTGTTTCTTCAGTCTCGGTGGTGAGCTTTTGGTATTTCACCATTAAACGTGGTATTTGTTGAGGAGGTTTTCATTCATACTATTGACTGTGTTAATAACGTCCCATTTTTATTTCTATTTTGCTAAGAGGTATTCTTAAAATCATTGTTATGGATGGATGTTAAATTTCATCAACTGTTTCTTCTGCATTTCAGAGATGACCACATGGATTTTCTCCTTCACTCTTTTAATATGGTGAATTACACTGATTGATTTTCAAATGTTAAGCCAACCTTATAATCCTGGGATAAACCATAGTTGGTCTTGGCATGTAACTATTTTTAATACATTGTTGGATTGAATAAGCCAATACTTTGCAAAGGAATTTTGCATCTGTATTCATGGATAAGATCATCTCCCAATTTTCTTGTGGTTTGTCATTTTTAGTATCAAATTTCTGCTTGCCTCAAAAATGAGTTGTGGAATAGTTGCTACTTTCTCTTCTCTGAAAGAGTTTATGTGGAGTTAGGTATCTCTTAATGTGAGCTAGAATTCATAAGGATCCAGAACTGAAGTGTTCTGTATGTGTATGGGAAGATTTTAAGCTCAGATTAATTTTTAATAGCTATGAGATTATTCACTTACTTAATTTTGTTTTTAGTCAATATTAAGAACTTATTTTTTTCTAAGAATTTCTCTGTTTTATTCAACTTTTCTGAACGATACATCAATACAACTGTTACAAGTGATGTGAAACAATAGAATTTTTTATACAGTTAAAGGGCCAGTTTCACTTGGTACAACCACGTTGAAAAACAGTTTAATATTTTTCTACTAAAATTGAAGTTTATGACCTTCAGCCCAGTACCTTTACTTCTTGGACTACATCTAGCAGCAACGCATGAATATGTGAACCAAGAGAGATGCACCCAAATGTTCAGAGCAGCATCATTTATAATAGTCCTCAGACTGGACACAACCCACATCTGCATTAGCATCGGCGCCATGGAAAAGGAACAAATTGTGATATAACCATGAAACACTATATAACAACAAAAAAGAATGGCCCACGCATGTGCAAGGACATGAATGAATCTCAGAAATTTAATTCACAAGCTTCTAGGAACATCGGCACTTACTGTTAGTTCTTTGGTAAATCGTGGTTTTATTACCTGTGTATCTAATGATTACAGGAGTCTCAACTCCTTACATATAGAGAAGAAAAGGTTCTGTTATTTTTCAGTTGCTACTCAAATGTGCAATGTTGATGCTGCCTTTACAGCTGGGTACTTGGTCTCTTAGCAGCATATTGTTTCACACCTCGAGTCATTCCATCACGTAAAATGTCTCATCTTCACTTTTAGAAAGCTATCATCCTCAGAGCCCTCACCATTTCCCCAGTGCAGAGTTGGTCTGCGGCCCAGAGAAGAAAGAGGCCCGCGGTCACATCGGGCACCTCTCTACCTTTGCTGCTCTGAGGGACGTGGTCAGCGGAGAGCCAGTAAGAGGGCCCAACCAAGGGGACGTGCCTCTAGCCAGAACACGCTTGCCCTTATCAGAGTTATAGGACCCGTTCTACTCGACGGCAGCTGGAGTGGCTAAACAGCCAGGAATTTCACCTCCACTTTTTGGGCCGAGCACATATGGAACAATACTTAGGTTACCGATAGGTGGTTAATTTAGAGACTTGAAGGGGGCATACTGGTAACTTGGTCTTTTTATTCCTTTTTTATCTGGAAGGAAAGGTTTTGTTTGTTCTCATATATATTGCATTTATTTTATCTTTATCATATCTTACCAGCTACTAAATTACTTCTTACATATAACATCTGTCATGGACCTTGTCCATGTTCACATGCTAGGTATTTACTTAGCTAATTAGTATTCATGTACTATTTTTAACATTTTATATCCATCTCGGTTTGTTTTCCAGTTTTTTTCTAACAGAATTGCAATTCCTTAAATAACGCAAAATCTCACACTGGTCTCTGAGACAAAAAAAAAAAAAAGAACAAGACCATTGATTCAATTTACAATTTAATATTATTGTGTCCAATTACTGTATTAGACACAGTGAATCTGGAAGCTCAATTCTTTCCTACCAGGAAGGTAGAAGGGAGATGGGGTGTTCCTGTTGTAATGAAGTACCATGTTCAGAGAAGGCAGTTCATTCACTCAATGGCAGATAGTTGTCATATTCTGGAGCCTGGATATGATCAAAATCTCTCTGGCACAGAAATCCATACAAGCCTGCCTGAAGCACGAGTCATTAAGTGGAGATTTTTATTTTTATTTATTTATCTACTTATTTTCGCCTCGAATAAAACACAGTGTTGCTCCAAGTGCTGCACAGGACATTTAATATATTTATAATTGTTTTATTATATTTCATGGTCTTTTATAAAATAATGCATATTTTTAGCTCTTGCTTTCTGGTCCATATTATTTTAGAAATGTTGATCTCTAATACCTTTTGCCATCTTCTGGGAAAGTCTCACATGAAATATATTTTGAAGTTGAATTATCTTATTTAGTTGCAAACAGTAAGCTGATTCAAGGGGTAAAAACTTCATTTGCTTCCGAATATTATGTTCTATTATTATACTCTAAGCTAATTACTATATATTTAAAATAAGGTAGAATTTAACTTAAGTCTTTTGAGTTAAGGCAATATTTGGTAAAATGTTTCTCCCATCAACTTAATTACCATCATCAAAACATAATGGCAGTTGACAAGTGTGTCTTTGGAAATACAACTTTAGCCCTAATTTACTGCAATGCCCCTATACATAGAGATGTGAAACCAGAAATGAAATTCTTTTACACACTGTTTTCACTATTGTATCAGGCAATACATATATTCTGCACAAAATAGATATCCATATACACTTCAATTGCAAAGATCGGTCAAATGTTGTAAGAATGATAAAATTTGATTTTATTACATTGGAAATGGAAATGGGTTAATAGATATTTTTACTTATTTATAAAAAAGCAATTTTTGATTTATTGATAGTTTTCCTCCTAGTTTTCTTTTAATATAACCATGCTGGGAAAAGAGGGAACTTAATAGCCCATCATTGGCTCTGGCAATTCATAACTTAGTCATTGGGGTACATCACGGTCCAGGTTTTTTCCAAGGCGTAAGCTGTGACTTGGGAGTAAATGAATCAGTTTGGGAAGCCGTTTTAACTCTTTCAGAAGGCAGAGCATCACGAGTGCACTGCTTCAGTGTTCATGAACTGACAATTATATGCTTGAAAAATCAGGCTCAATTACTAATCTGGAAAACATTCTGAAGCAATTTCCTAAGCCTGTACCTATTACTTAGTGAAAACTATTTTCGCAACTTCCAAATATTTCATATCTTTTCTTTAAGACAGATGCTAACCTATCTATAGTAAATTAACTTATGAAATCTTACATAATATAAAAATGAATCCTCACACTTCATTTTCATGCACTATTTCTGACACGGTACAGATTAGAACATCCTAAGTACACTTTTTACGCGGAAAACTATTGGCAGAATTAAATGTGTTTTCTAGCACAATGGTTTAAAGTAAAATGAGAACAGCACTTGATTAAATTGAACATTAACCTAACAGTGAAGGGTGTGTATAATTTCATAACATTGAGAACTCTTCAAATAGTTCATGAGGACTAGAAATTTTATCCTGTGAAATAATTTGCACATCTAGTTAATAGTAGGTTGCCCCACTTCACAACTGATAGAGAAAAAGCAAGAAATCTGAAGGGCCATGTAACCGTTCATGTTCAGGGTCCCAAAATCATAGAAAATCTCTAGCTTCTAGGAAATCACAAAGCAGAAATCATTAAAAATTATTTTGTATAATATCATATGTTCAGTTTCCCAATTCTGATTTATAATATGCTTAAATAAATTATAGTTAAATCATTTTCAAATACTTATAAGTGACTTTTTTAAAAAATAAAATCAAACATTTGTGCTTTTGGCAAGTAAAGGAAAGAGATTCCAGTTATATAGAATGATTGCTTTGGTTGATTTAACCAAGAACTATAATTTGTCAAATTGGGTTTCAATACATTTCAATTGTCTGGCATGTAAATGTAACCTTTTAATAGTCCCATAGTGAAAAGATGAAACTGGCTTTTCTAAATAAAGATTGGTTTTATTATAAATTCACCAAGAAGAAAGGACACCCAATACATCCTCTCTCTGTTCTCTTTCTCTACTTTTCCAGCTTTCAAACATATTTTTTAATGTTACTATTAAGTGTGGGGGCACTTTTCCAGTAAATATACAACTGTTGGTGGTTAGAATTTAATTCCTACTTTTCCTTCCACATTTATACCCTCTTGTCAACCTATTGGTTATGACACATGTGTTATTCCTTGATTTCTCTTTGGCTTAGGCTTTTGTGACTTAATGTAGTACTCTTAGAAGTTAAAGTCTTGTAATTTCAAGATTATTTCCTCTGCTTTGAATTTCAAGAATCTATTTTGGTATTCAAAGACAAGAATATTATTCATCATCAGAATGTTTCAGTTTAAAGGTCTATTTTGGCGGAAGGGGCAGGAGCACAAAAATGAAAAATCAGGAATTAAAATCAATCCATTAATATATCAATGTTACAACATGAAAAATTTGCTGAGAAAAATTGAAGTGCTTATGAATGGGGTAAGAAAAAATGAAAAACTAAAAGTGAAATTATTACTGGGGAAATTTGTCTGTACTCTTTCTGTGAGTTTTCACTACTTGACTGATCTGACTAAATAGTCAATTAAAAGACAATTTTCAAAAAAATTTGCCATTGGCATTGCCTCAAGATTTATAAAGTAAATAGATTCACCTATAACTTACTTTATGAACTATCATTGTTTAGGAGGAAAAGTATAAATTCTTCAGACTATGAAGGAAACTTATTCAAGTTTCATCATTTCTTTTGTCGGCATAAGAAATGTCCAAATCTGGAACAATTTCTATGAGTTTATTTGAACCAAGCTGATGACAATTTTTGGGAAGCACAACCCCGATGAGCTGAGAAAATGCTCTGGAGAATGGGTGCTCTGCACCTTATTTTATATATTACCATCAAAAGAGGAGGTGGGTGGGGTTCCATGAAATCTATTGATGACAGATTAGGGAGGCGGGAGAAAGCAAAGGTGGGGGGGAACCCCTGGGACTGGATAAAAAGTAAAACGATGAACAATTTTACACAGGTGGGTAGAGGGTAGGAATCAGTCAACAATGAACACGATAACAATAACAAGGAGGAGATTTGTGGTCTTCCCCTGGTGCAGAGTCTGGGCTTTGAGGGGTCTTGAAAAAGGAAATTTGACTTTCGAAAGGTATGTTACTTTAGATGCAAAAAGACCACAGACAGGTTCAGTTATGGTAAAGACTGGCCTTTGTTAGGGAAAACTACTGGTCTAGGACATAACCACCAGCCATGACCTGCTTTTAGTTAGAAAGTTCTTCATTTCAGACCATCCCAGGTGGTTACTGTAGGTCTCTTGAGCTTGTAAGGCCGCCACACAGGTCTCCCCTGAGCTTGTCAGGTTTAGTATGTGGTCCCTTTTCTTCCACACTTTTACATATGTTACTGTAAATAATTTGCTATGTAAGTTTTCCAAATGATATAAAACTGAGAGAAAATTCTTCTGATGAATCAAAGAAATAGGCTGACCTTCCCTAGATTGATGCTTCTGAAGCATCTGAGTTACGAACTGGAGTTCACATTTCTCAGATGCATCTTTATCAGCCACTTAGTTACTCTTAAACTTCTTAAGCAGAAGTAACTTCATGCAAGAAACCTCTTTATCAATTTTTTTCTGTTTTGAAAAAAACAGCACAGACTTTCAAAAGCTCTATTTCTAGTTTTTTCTTTTCATTTAAACCAAGAAAATTAGAAACACACTTTCATAAAACTTGAAAGCTGACTACTGAATTGCTGCCAGAGAATTCATAATACATGCCTTTCAAATGTTTCGATAATCCATCCTCCGAAACTGAAAGAGGTGAGCAGTAACTGGATAGGAATACCTGCCCCATGTCCATTCATGTCTGGGAAGAAGTATGAGAAGGGTTATTGGATGAACTTACTGTTTGGGATGAAGGAGAAGAGGAGCACATTGTTTTGAGAACACACTGGGTGATGGTGGAACTTGAGTAGACCATTTATAACACTGATATTTCAGTGAATATCAGCAAGGCACCTATTTAAAAAAAAAAAGTAAAGTCACAGATACTTCCTATGTATTGAAACATTCATAAACTTTTACATATTTTATTATGCAAGGGAAATATATACACAAATATATAGATATATGGGGATATATCTACATCTATATCTATATTTATATATCTATATCTATATCTATGTAGATAGATAGATAGATCTTTTCTAAACATAATCCCAATCCCCGATAGAAATAATGATAGAAAAATGGATTCCACCACACAAAAATTAAAAACACTATAATGTTTAAAATGTTACACTATAAAAGTATTTAATATAGCATACATAGAATTCTACACTGAATGCAAAAAAGTGTCTGGCAATTTATGAACCAAAACATTAAAAGTTGTTTCCAGGGCAGGGGCATTATACATGATTTTTTTTTTATGTATCTAATAATTCTGTGATGAAAGAACATTCGCATAGACTACCTATAAGACTGAGTGGCTGAAAGGTGATCTGTATTTTAAAGGACAAGTAGGTTGTTGTTAGATGTCCACAAAGAGGTGATTCTGGTCATGGTAATAAATAATAGAGCTGGACCAAACAAGAAAAAATTAATTTAAAAATATGAATGAGACGCTAATGGATGGCCAAGGAGGAAACAGTCATGGTCAGGCATTGGTTACTGACGTGAGTAGTAGAAAATGTCCAGAGGGATTAAATGCGATTAAGGTAGGTAAACTTCAATGGAAGGAAAATAGTCAACGTTGAAAAACGTCTAGTTATACCACATACGAGTAAAACAAAAAAACAGATCTTGGATAATTACAAAATTTTTGCATTTATGAAATGTCATATTTTTCATGAAAAATGTGAAGCTACCGTATATCCTGACTACTTAAGAAAACACTTCCATTGAGGATTTTTAATTAGTTTTGAGAGCAAATTGTTTGCTCCTTGGTTTAAAAAATGGCTTGCTTATCTTCCTTTTAGTCTCAAATCCTGTATCTAATATCTTGCTGTTGTTCATGATTCGTCAATTCTATTGTTCTCCTTGTTGTTAGTGCTCATCACTTTGCTCATTTGAAATTAGAACAGGTTAGAAAGGTTGAAAACTTTTTTTTTTTTAAATGTGTGTCCCGAAAACAAACAGCTGAGGAGATAAAGCTGAACACCTGAGCATTTGATGTATTACATCTCAGCAGTACCTGACAGCCCTTCCTCCCTGGAGATGCAATTGTTTTCTAATAATTTAGTCTCAGTCTATTAAAAGACAATTACAGATAATGCACATAGGCAAGTGGTGAAGAATGCCCAGAACAGCTTTTGTAGAGAGGTTATCAAAACACAATTCACCAAAAGGATTTTGCATTGATTTAAAAAACATTGCGAAAACAGTCAGTGACGCAGATTTTTAAAGGACTAAATATAACAAAAAAGATGCACAGGGTTTGCTTTTTACTGCTTCATATATTTTTAAAGCCATAAGGTAAACGTTTTAATGGCTATTCACTGCCTTCTTTGTTATAACTAAATACTTATTTTTTTATTGCTGGATGCAGGTTTGAAAAAGGACTGTATCTGAGGACACCGATGTGATTTGACAGTTGTCCTGCTGACCCCTCATTTGGATAGCATCCAGCCTGACTGCTGAAGAAGGGGGCATGGTCAGTCATGGCAGCAGTCGCTGCCAGGTGTTTGGACTGTCATGTCACAATATTCTACAACAACGTAAGCCTCTTGGGACATTCTGAGTATATTTAGTTGAAACTATTGTCGTATTCATTCAGCAACCTACTTTTTAGCCCACTAAAGGACTTCAATATACTAACATTCACAATAAATGGCAGTAATCATATATAATATATGAGAAATACACTCATTCTTGATATCCCATTCGGTATCTATTTAGTACATAAGGTCTAGGTGCTCTCTTTGCTATATTGACTGGAAAACTATAGTATATGGAATCACCACATACAAGGTTTGTCCAGAAGGTATCCAGCCATGTAATATGAAAAATAGAGATTTCTTGAAGAGGATACAAGATACAAGAAACATAGGACAATGATGCCTCAGTCCCCTCCAAAGTAGGCTCCTTGGGACCTCACACAGTTCTCCCAATAGCCACCAGCTGCCCTGTTGTATTTACCTGAATCTCATCTACAATCTGAAATCTCTTCCCTTTCAAAGGTGATTCTAGTTTGGGGAAAAGATAAAAGTCTCAGGGCACCAAATCTGGGCTGCAGCGGGGCTGAGTCACCTGGGTGATTTAATGTGTCACCGAAAAACTCTGCACAAGATGTGATGTATTAGCAGGTATTGTCATGATGAAGCTGCCAGTTACTAGGTGTCCATAGCCATGGCCTTCTGAATCACCCAAATAGTTTCCATGGAGGAATGTTCAAGTTTAATACAAAATTTGATGCAGATTCATTGCTACTTGCTCAGTTGTTTTGAATGAGACCACAGCCACACAAAACACATGCTCACTCAACAGCATCTACCACCCCCACTGACTAGTACAGTGAAGTCATCACTGTTCACACATGTGCATTCCAGTCCCCTCTCCTTGGCTGCCAGGTTACATTAATGTCATGTACACCATCCTCGTTACGTTAACAATGGCTGGACTTTTTCTGGACAGGCCTCGTCTAACATGCCCAGATCTATGTGAAAATAGATTTACCTCTTATTATCTCACTCCATGCACTCCCCCAAAAGGAGCTGCTTACCTTGAAGTGTTTTTCCAAGTTGTCTTTGACTGTTTCTAGAATTACTTTAGAGACATCAAAGATTCTCTTCCTGAGTTACTGTCTATTGAATTTGCATTGCAGCCCTATTAGAAGCAAACTTCTTGGAGTAGCTGGGTGCGTGATATTCTAAGGACACTGTATATGTGATAAACAGAGCATGTGATACCATCATTGCAGAATTTGATGGAAATCAGATAACCTGATCTCCTGCCTCCTCTGCCAGCCATGCAATCTCTTAAACACCCTTTTGTCCCCTCTTTACAACAAAGAGGACAGACAGAGGGTCTGTAAGGGACACTGTCTGCACTCATACCAAGAGAGTCATCAAACAACCATTCTGTTTGTAAGTACAGAAATAAGGACGAATGGAAGTAGGACATGCCACTCTGTGATAAAAGTGTATCTGCTAATAACATCAACTATACCTTTAATTGGGTTAGTCACATAAATTCTGTGCATCTCAGTCTGTGTATCTGTGAACTAAAGGGATGGAACAAAAACAGTAATTTTCAAACATTTTTTAGCAAAAGCCTTTTGCCCACAGGAAAATCATAGGTAGAAACCTGGGACATAAAGAATGACAGGGAAGCCGTTTGGGAGGAAGATGGATCAGCACTAACAGCGCTGGACCTGTGTCCACAGCCTCCAGCTTGTTCCCCACTCACATCCGTGAATGTGTGTGGAAAAGCAGGAGATCATATACTCTTCATAAAACTTCAAGATGGCCATAGAGTTTGCAACATTTTCAAACTGATTTGGGGAAGTGCAAAGAGTTAAAGAAGGGGAGCTTAATTTGCATTAGATGCAGACAGTGTTGGAATCATAGATCAGCTCCTTCAACTCATCTAGTAGTGGACGGCTCTCAGATGGCTGTGGGAAAATTCTTTTAGGATAACGTGAGTAAAACATGAATATGTAAATTTTGAATGACATAAAAGTTCCCTTTCATCCCCCTTCCCACCGCACTGTAGTTAAGTCTGGCCTGGTCCTGCTATGCCCAGTCCTTCTCTTATATCACAGATTGCACGGCCTAATAGTCTGGCCATCCTTCCCAGTGAGGAAAAACTGCACTTGTAGACTATATAATAAAATGGGAATTGTAGTGCCATGAAAACTTTTACCCATGACACAGATTGTAACCAGGGGGCCAACTTGAATATAGTACCATCAACAAAAGTTTAAAATGGTGTTGTAGAAACCCAAAGTAATGTGGTGGGGAGTATAATAGATTCTAGAAATCCTCATTTGAAGTTCATCTAATCTATAATTATCCTAAATAGAGGGCCATAATATAACATCACCACAAAGCGGAGGGCAGCTCCCTTGAGCTACTTGAGAAAATTGAATAATTAGTTCTTTTAACTCGCCTTAGCCTGAAGTATCCCAATATGTTCCTTATTGTTTCTTGCATTAAAATGTTACTTATATGAGATTTATGTGTCAGAGTACTCATGTTGACAAACCTCAAATATAATAATTTAGGGATATAGTTTAGCAAAGGATTCCATCTCAAGAGGGAATTCAGCTATCGTGGACAAAGGGAAAGCTTGTGTCAAGCTCCGCTTCACACACTTGCATACCCAGGCATGCTGGTGCTTCTCCAGGCAAAGTTCCCTTGCTCTCTTTGGCTTTTGCAGAAATAAGAGCACGCCTTGCATACTCTTACATAACCTTTCCTTTAACAAAACAAAAACTTAGGTTTTAGATTTTCCTGCATCTGAACTTACATATCTATTAAATAGTTTTTGTGGCTGCAGCGTAGGGGAGGGATTTTTCTAAATAAATGATGCTAAAATGAGCTGTGTTAGTAAATACTTTAAGTATATACTGGAAATAGTTTTCTAAGTTAACCTCTGAATTGGAGTGTTGGCCTGAAAGATATGCTCAGCTTTGTTTGAACCACACTGCCCTTGACCAAGGGGTCTCCAAATTACAGTCTTCCCAACTAGATTAGCATCTCCAGTTTAGCTGCTCTGACAGGCAAAACATACGTCCTTGCAGTTCTAATTGGTATTTCCCTGAGTCAAAGTGAAGGTAATAACTTTTTCATATGTTTAATGAACATTTTTTCTCATTTTCCAAACTTCCTATTGGATCATTTACTTTTTTATTTTTCTTATTGCCTTGTAAGAGCCTTTCAATGTAAGAGCCTGTTCATTCAATGTTTTGCCAACATACTCTTAATATGTTACTCATTTATTAACGTGATGGTGCTTTTTATCATTAAGGAAGTCTTCCTTTAGAACATATTTTATCTAGTCAAATGTATCAATCTTTTCCTTCATGGCATCAAAATTTGTTGGCTGGCTTAAGGAAAGTTTCCCACACTTATATTTATTAAAAAAGTTATTTCCAATAACCTCTAACACTTCAACATTATTTTGGGGAGAACACTTACCCCATACTCTAGACATCTTCTTTTGAGTAGAGGGCTGTCATGTAGCACAACACACCTGCCATCCCTCTCTGCCCCTCACTCTGTCATTACCAGGGGAGGAAAGGGAATTATCTTCTCAGTAAGTTTGGGAACAACACTGAACATGCGCAGAGTCACACAGCAAGCCCACACCCTGATCTTCTCCTTATTCTAAGTTTCCCAGTGACTGCCTCTGACTAGCCAGGGATAGGTTCGATTTAGTCGAATACTATCATCTGGTACCTAGGGCCAAGTGCTTTGAGAAATAGATAAGAAAGACCTTTCTAAAAAGCAAAATTTTTGAGGCAGGTATAAATTGAAAAAGTCGTTTTAGTTTTAGTTTTTTAATAGAGATATTTCAGGCATTGGTGGAAAGAATAGTATTTGTTAGTTTTAAACTGTAGTTTAACTTTAATGGTCAATAGCAAGGTAAGCAGGACTATATTGGACAGTGGAGAATCCAATCTGCATTCTACAGAAGAGAGCTGTGGCAGAGATGACTGAATTTATTAGACTTTTCAAAAGCTCAAGTATTGGAAATAGAAATAATCTCAAGAACTTTTTGGTTCCTTTCAGGATGATGTAGTTATTATAGGTGCTTAAGAAAGATAATTTGTGAAATCAGGACTCTAAGGGAAGATGGGTCAATAGAACGCATGTTAAAGAAGAGTTCAGGAATCACAAAACATATTTACTTAAGATCTGATTTCAGTCTCAGCCTGATGGGAAAATATTCCTGGGGGTAGGATTATGACTCAAAAAGATAAAGAAAAATAAGACTTATTTGAATGATGTTTAATGCTTTGGGAGACTCAAAACTAATAACTTGGGAGAAAAAATAAAGAATGTCTATGACAAAGAGCAAAGAAGAAGCAAAAAGAGAAAAAGTAAACAGATCCAGTACATTCTCTTTATCAAGAGGGAGTGTCAGCTGACTGATAAGGTAATGGCTTTTGTTGAAAGATGGTGAACTCTGCCACAACAGAAAAGATGTTCTTTTAACCATTCTTAATGAACACCAGGATTCCAGAAATATTGGGCTTAAGAGGGACAATGAAATTAAATGGTTTACATTATTTGCATGGGAAAGAATTTTACCTCAAACAAGACCAGTGGAACAGTGCTCTCACTGATGAAAATTTAAAGTTTTGTAACGGGGCAGCAATGTTTCAAATGCCACTCTATGTAAAAGATGACGTTTTACATAGGAGCATTTTTATCTCATAAATATTATAAAATTGTACTACAGTTAAATTTTTAAAATATTTTATTTGCTTATTTTTAGAGAGGGGAAGAGAAGAAGAAAGGGAGAGAAACATCAATGTGTTGTTACCTCTCACGTGCCCCCTACTGGGGACCTGGCCTGCAACCCAGGCATGTGCCCTGACTGGGAACTGAACCAGCGACCCTTTGATTCCCCAGCTGGCGCTCAATCCAGTGAGCCAACACCAGCCAGGGCTAAAATTAAATTTTTGAAGGAGTACTTTCCCAAATTAGTTACATAAATGTGAGTATTGGACAGTTGGTATAATTGAACAGCATGCATGCAAGTCTACAAATAGGCACATTTTAGCTGCTGATTTAGAAATTACTAAGTTTCAGCTATGCTGTTTGGAAATCATTATTTTTATTAGGTTAAGTACTGAATTGTGAGAACAAACACTTTCCTGCAATAACTCATCGAGGCCCTAGATTTTAGTGAGTGCATTTGTCAGCTATCGCCACAATAAAGCAGAATAACTAACAATATCCTAATCTCAGTGGTGTAAAACACAGACATTTGTTTTTCCTTCCCAGGTTTATGGGTCAGCTACAGATTCAGCTACAGATTCAACTTGGCTCAGCTCACATTCAGGCCCCAGACGGCTGCCTCTTGGGTTCAAGTCTGCTCCAAGACTCTCATGGCTCAGGACCCAGGCTAATGGAGCAAGAGCTACCTGGGGAATGTTCTTTGTAAGGCAGAGGGTGAAAGTCTCGAGAAGGGCAACCAAAAGCATGTAATGCTTTCTAAAGTCTTCTCATCCTGGTACATTGCTGCTTTCACTAGCTTTGCTCTAAATAAAGCAATTCACTTGGTGAACCCAGAGTCAATGGAATTGGGAGATATAATCTCCACAGGGACCTGCCAGGGGTAGAGAGAGATAGAATAGTCCACAAATAATAATCTATCATCCTAGATGGGTGTCAGCACTATGATAACTTTGTGTTTTCCATATTTTTCAATTCTTTAAAAGATAAGGAAATCAGAGACTTAACACTGAACTAATAAAACTTTTGCACCCATTCTAATGAGGGACAGTCCAACTGAAGCTACAGCAATAATAACAAAACAGCACAAAAACAAAACCCAAAACCTAAACTAAATCTCTCCAGATATTGAGAACTCTACCTTAGAATGAACCAAATAATAAATTGGAGAGGATAAAATCTTGAACTTCACTTTCTTGGAAGTTTAACTCATTAGGGCTAAGAGAATTAAATTTGAGGGCAG
>VMDR010023228.1:0-15726 GCA_007922815.1 Macrotus californicus | reverse complement strand
CCCCTTTTCGCATGTAAAACAGTACATTACAGTAGGAAATGGGTAGGGCAAAGACCACTGACACCACTTTCTAATTCAGATCAGACTACTTCATTTCTCCAAGAGGTTCCTGAACAAGTCCTAGAACCCAAGGAAAATGAGTTGTCTCTTCTCAGATATACTCCCCAGCATTGACAAAGGGTAAAAAGTGTTATACATCTTATACATCCCTTTAGCTGGGGAGCTGAGAGACAAGAGGATATATGTAAAAACATTAACTCATGCCTGAGTTCAGATTTATGCTAAAATGATCTAAAACTTGCATTCTACCCTGACACCTGAGTGTACTGTCACTGCCAGTGTTCACTGAGGTGAACCTGTTTTGGCTGAAAAGCAATTCAGGACCCTTTCAGTCTTCTCTGCCCCACTGACAAGCTATCGAGAACACTTCGTAGGACCAAGGACTGTTTTTCAGAGAAATGATATGCTAGCTGGTTTTCCTCTGCCTTCCAAACCTGGAATTAGAAGCACATAATGACAAGGAAATAAACAAAGGCCCCATTCATCATAAAACTGAAAAATCACACAAGGGAAAATACTCATATGTGCAAATCCTTTATCCGTTTTTCTCTTTCAAGGTAAATTGTCCAGCATATATTTATAATCACTAAGTGCTATTTAATTAAATGTGTCCAGAATATACTATAAATTTTTGGAGAAAGTTACAGAGGATATATAGCCTTTTCATAAATAAGAAAACAATATAGCACTTAAGGAGGAATAATTTGTGGTTTTCTCTTTGTTAACCCATTCATCGAGTACTAGTATTTGCTAAAGATATTAAAAACTGGAATGTAGAAATGAATTATTTTTGCCTTGCAGTCTCTTTGGGATTAAAACTGGGTTTTGGAAGGAAAGAGGCAAATAACAAGAATATATGGTGGTGAATAGGAGGAGAAAGGTAACTTTCTCTTTCAGACTTTTAAATTCTTGACTGATATCGTGTAACAAAAGAGAGATGAACAAGCAAAACCATACTAACTTATTTAATATGTTTTGCATGCCACCGGAGCCTTCATAAGGAAATAAAAACCCAAAGAAATAGTTAAACCTGAGTGTTCTTATGCTAGGTTTGATAGAGAATGGAAAGTTGTGGAAGGATAGGACAGGTCAAAGAGTATGAGCTGTGTGCAGTAAACTAAGAGAAACCTAACAAAACTTGTTCATTCAGATTCTGTTCTCTGCCCCTTGTCTTTGGAGATAAAGATGCTCCTTTTCTTCAGGTATGGGGGCGGGGTGCAACTCTCCCAAGAGGAAAGGTCACAAAGTTTTTCTTGCCTGGGTGAATCTTCAGACTCCTTGAACTTAAAATATTCAACATGCCAAGCTGTTATAATTTGAGGTAGCATATCCTGAATCCCGTCAGGAACCAGCCAGGAGTCACTTAAATTTTATTAAGTAAAAACATAAGAAGGCAGGTAGGGGAGGCTTTCTAGAAGTGAGATTTGAAAGACAAGTGGAATTTGACAACTTTGAGGAGAGAAGGAAGTAACACTAAAGGCAGGGGAAATATGAAACATGGCATATTCAGAAACTGCAAGCAGTTTGAATGATTGGAGTCCAAGGGTGGATGAACAAATTGTGTGTAATAGGGGCAGGAATGGTAGAGAAGAAATTCGGGCAGATAGATGGGCCCAAACAAGGGTCTTAAATAACATTCTGAAGCATTTAGATTGCACTCGCAAAATAATGAAAAGATAATGGATAATGGGAAGTTAGTTACAACATCAATTATATATATATAATTGATATATATGAACATGATAGAATAATTTCTCTGACAGCCAAGTAGATGGTGCCTTAAAGGAAGAACAGAAAGAGAGAAGGGAGGGTCTAGATAAGGGTAAGAAATGAGCATTCAAACCAGCTCAGTAGTGGTGAGAGAAGACAAGGAAAAGGAGGAGGGACCAAGTAGAAGAAACTAGCTCAACAAAAAGTGTGACGTATGGACAGCAGGAGTCTGTGCATTATTAGATATAGACAGTGAATGGAAGAAAGAACTTGTAGGCAATTAATGAAGTTCCTCAATCAGACAATAATCCAACATTTCCATATAGAAAGTACCAAAGGAAGAACAATTTAGAGACATTGATAAGTTTGTTTTTGTTAGTTCAATTAGAGATGTTTTTGAGAAGTTCATGTGTAGATATCCAGTAGGCAATTTAATATACACAGGATTGGAGCTCTCAGAAAAGAAGTTTCCATCAAATTTAAAGAGTTGGTAGTTACAATGTATACAAAGGACATAGGTATATCAATGTATGCTTCCCCAAGGAGTGCATACATGGGAAGAAGGAAATACACAATAGCTAGAACTCTGTGAGACAGTGTGCGACGATGTAATAGAGGAACGGAGCAGTGGCAAGAGAGAGGGAAACCCTAGAGCAAGGGTATCACCAGAGCCAGAGAAGGGAAAAGCTTACAGAGACAGTAAGTAGCTATAGAGTCATCAAATAAGGTGAGACAAATTCATCCATCTAACGTGTGAGATTGAGAGAGACAGTAGGAAACTTAGAAAAAAATCACCAACAGGATTTACTGCTCCTTTTTGCTTTTTTATGTAGGCATGTTTCTATGTCAAAGGGAAAGGCAAGTAGAGATGGAGACGTCAAAGATTCAAGTAATTTTTGACAGAGTGAGGTCCTTCAAAAGACTCTAGATTCCTTAGGCTTTTTCTTGCTCATCCCTGCACTTGAGAGGCAGTGGGGGTGGTGAGGGGAGGGTGAATGAAGAAATAAGCAGAACACAGGAGAAACTTAGTCCTTGGCTTGAGAGAGGTCACTTTTTCATGAGATTGGAGGAAGAATGTAAAAGATGTTAGGTACACGAAAATAACTGGAATGACCAGATCGAAAGTTGAGACAGTTCTACTCCCTGGTCTTCATTTCCTTTGTAATGAAGGGAAACCGCCATCTGTTCAGAGGCAGGTAGTGAGTACTAAGGTAGGGTAGTGGAAAGAAAGTTGGAGGTTTGTTGCCGGTGGTTATTTCAGGACATGCCCCATGCTGGGGGTCATCAGTTTTCACTGGTACTAATCTGCACAGTCGTGTGCATTTCTTCAGGAGCTCTAAGCTGAAGAGGGCAGGATGGGAGAAAAGGGGCATTCAGATGAACATGGCACAGATGCCAGCAGGTGGGCAAGGACAAGGGAAAGAGAATGGAAGGCCTGGAAAGTTTCAAGATCTCTACTCATTCTAAATAACAAAGACTACCAAAAAAAATTCATTGAAATGTTACAGCATGGTATTGATAAGCAATGCTTATTGTATGAACCCTTTTCTAACAGAACCAAATGTCCCACTACAGTAATTCTAGGAAAATGGGCAACTACTGTATTGACATCCCAATTTTCATCATTTTTTTAATTTTTACCCAAACAATCTTATGAAAGAATATGCTGTAAGACTAAATAAAGAAAATTTCCTAAGTACACATATCCCTTTCTAGATGTCTTAAAATAATATATAATTTTTAAAGAAAATATTTCTGAAATGACTGTAAAATCAAATGGATTTCTCTCAGGAAGTTTAAGAGTCTGTTTGAAAACCCTTCCTTTAGGAATAGATACGTATTACAATACCTGACCAGCTCAAAAGCAATGATCCCACGTATGTCTGGTTAAATTGCTACAATAGAACGTGACTAGTAGTTGTAATGTTACTAGTGGGATTTTCAAACTTGTGAGTTTAGGAGCACGCTTACTCTGCTTGTGAGAAATATAACTCGTGGTTTCAAGTGTCAAGTGGTAACAGAGGTTTAAGTGTTATGAAGACAGAACTAGAGCTTAGCACATAGGAGAGAACGAACAAATATGTGTAGAACAAAAATGACGCGAGTCTTCAGACACCAGGTATGTAGTCAGTGTACACATGCCACAGAGCTTTTCCTTACCCCTTTGCCGCTGCCATTTTTCCACGGCCTCTTGAAACTGTGTCCCTTTAGTTCCTATGACCCTGTGCCTGGTCTCTCTTCTATAGTATCATTTGCCTCCTTGGTTCACACTCTCCCAAGATCAAATACAATTGTCAACGTGTGTGTTTGATGATTTCCTCTTTCCCCTTCCTCTCTTCTCTTTATGTGTACTCTTCCAAAACCTCAGGACTTGAACTACCAAATCTCATGACTTCAGCTATCACCTTTACACACATAATCCTCATATTTGAGCTCCAGGGCCACCTACAATTTGCTACATCATTTTGTCTGGATTTCCCACCATTCTTTTTCAAACTGTCTGTAAAACTGAAGTCAGCATCTTCCCTTCACATACAACTAACCCTCCTGTGTCCCTTCTCACTGTGGGCAAACCATACATACCCTCAGTCGCCAGG
This sequence comes from Macrotus californicus, assembly GCA_007922815.1. Taxonomy (NCBI): domain Eukaryota; kingdom Metazoa; phylum Chordata; class Mammalia; order Chiroptera; family Phyllostomidae; genus Macrotus; species Macrotus californicus. The sequence continues at coordinate 11,359 of VMDR010023228.1, read as the reverse complement.
TCCATGCCATCGATTTCTTCATCACATCCCACCTCCAACCTTTTGTTAAACAATAGTGTCTCAGCATTTTCCCCAATACATAGCTGACAGCTAAATACACCGAGATCTTACTTTATGCCAAACTCCATGCCAAAGGATTTACATACACTCTCATTTAGTCATCATAAAAACCAGCATTTACTTTTTACAGATGAGAAAAATGAAAGTTTAAAAGACAATCCAACTTTCTATCCTCTTATTTTCTAAGACCTTTAACTTCAACCAACCTCACACAGTTCCATGTTTTGACTGTCTTTTTCCATATTCTATTTTGTTCTATAGCCTGGCTCTAAAATTATCTACCTGCATCATGAATAAATAAATTCCACAAATACTCTAATATCACCTTTATAACCTGCCAAACTAAAAGTATTCTCTTCTATTCACTAAAACTTCAAAGCACCTTAATTGTGTGTGCTCTGTGCTTATTTTCCTGTACACTTTCATTAGCTGGATATAATTTTATTCTTATCACTGAATCCTCAAAATTTGTATTACAGTGGCTTGTATATAGTAGGCAGACAAGTATTTGTTGAATAAACAGAAAATATATTGAAATGAAAATTGCATTATTGACTTTTGAATCAAAATTCTATTTATTTGAGTAAGTGATTTATTTATTAAATTCCTTCTTCTCCCCATAATCCACATCAGAAAAAAATGAATTGCTGGACCCTTGCATCTGCAAACAGCCCCCATTTTTCAACAAGTAGCAGATTTTCAAAATAAAACTTAATACTTTAAAGGAATTAGTAAATCCCTAGAGTGCATACCTTATAATTCCAAATCTTTCAAGTGGATATTGAATGTCACACACAAAAAATTACCTTGTAATCCTTCTCTGCCCCTACAATAACTCATTCCAGAGTTGACTAGCAGTACGCTTTCACCTGTTTAAATATGTCTGCACATTCAGTGTAATTTGGAGAATTCACTATGACTCTCTAAATATTTTAGTGAATAGTTGAGATCATTTTTATGTCCTCTACTTCACTTCATTGTACAGAAACAGCCCACATTCTAAAAGCAAATATATAAAACATTCAAGTTTTCACAAAATTTGAATGAAAAATACTTGCCATGCAATTACTGTTCCTTTTCAGGTTGGATTTGCCTGTAATGCGGCTTTTAAATAGTAGTGTAGAGTTCAGGAACTATTTTTTAAAGAATTACGGTAATCCATTTCATTTTGCATGCACTTGAGGAACCGCAAATTCAGAACAGTACAAATTAACACCCAGTTTAATCTATTGAGAAGTATAACAGTTGAGCACAGCGTGTGAAGTCTGCACAATTTCCTAGTTAATGTTTTAAATGCTACAAGATTTTCTTTTTTACTTCTTGGAACAATGGAGCCGAAGTGATAGCCAAGAATTGTTATCTAACTGCCCTTTCTTCCTATATTTGACGTGCTAAAGCCTCTGAAAAAGAGACTAATGTGTCTAAATCTACTGCTATTAGTGAGGAGAGTGGATTAAAACAGACATCTTCCTTCCACACCCTTCTTGAATTATCCAACTAGCAATTATCAGAGACCAGAGGAAAAAAAAGGGGGGAGGATACAAAGGGGGAAGGCAAAGGAAGGCTGTTACCATAAGGGACTTAGAGGAGGAGCAGTGGGAGAGTGAGAAGTCTTTGCAGCCCTTGTCCTAAGGCAAGGCTTTGCCAATGCCACAATTTTGAGAAATAATTGTATTTTTAATCCAAGGAAATAGACACAGCTATGTCCATGGATCTGGGAAAAAAATAAAAATATCACAAGCTCTAACAACTGACTATTTCCATTGTGTTCATATATAAACAACTTGTTCATAAATTTGACTAAGATTGTATATTTCAAAAGTGTTCCACTTGCTATAAATATCACACCAATGCCAAACTGCTCCTATTTTTGTTATATAATAAACCACCCACAGTGTTCCTGGAGTTGGGGAAAAATTACATAAGTAAGCCAAAGATTTAGATAACCTAGACACACTGTTTTGCTAAATATGCATTTCTTAAGGAAAACTGTATCACGAAATATGATCGTGTGTGTGTAAAAGGAATGCTTGGTATTACATTAAATCTAGGATTGTTTGTGAAATGGGTATCATGCCAGGAGTTAGTTCCTGAAATTATTAGCAATTTAAGCCTTCATCAATAAACTGCTGTACTATTTTTAGAAAGCTATTTCAACTGGTGAAATGCTTTAGAATTCCATTTTTGTCTAGAGTCAATCTTATAAGCGATGTAAAAAGGGATCTGATTTTTTACTAATCACAGTGTAAAGGTAAAGTGCTTGAGAGTGGAGAAAAGGCTTTATCACTAAAACCTGATTCATAAGTTGCTCAGGTTCGCCTGCCTTCATTTTCTGTTGGCCTTTTGCTGCTTGTGTGTGTGTGTGTGTGTGTGTGTGTGTGTGTTTAATCACCTTTAAAAATATACATACTCATAATTCTCAAAAACCAAAGATTCTTTATGAGATCTATTTGTCCAATATCTTGAATTAATTTTTGTTTTATCCATTTTTCATTGTTTCTTTATTTAGTTAATATTTTTTGCCTCGGCTGCAGCATTTCTTCCCAGCTTCCAAGACAGCAAATGAACAATACACTCAGGGTTGGTGTTCATGTCGGTCCCTGGATCAGCTGGAGGGGGCAGAGTTCCCATACAGTGACTGGATCCCTGGAGGCTCTGAGAGCGTGTTTTTTTACCCTTCCGTCAGAGTTAGTTACAACCTCCAGCAAAGTCCCTCTGTAGCCTGGTGCCAAAGGGGGTGTCCCACGTGGCCACACAATCTGCTGCTGGTGTTTCTATGACCCAAATGAGCTGAATTTCTAATTGCTCATTACAAAACCTCCATTCACTTCATTGAAAGTCTTCCCCTTCATTGTTTACCTATACTTTTTTCACTCATTGTAGATTGTTCACAAAATTCATTTAAGCCTATTCATGTGCATGTTATTTAATGTCATGATAAACATTTCCTCCTTTCCTTTCTTCTCTGAACTATTAACTGAGCTTTCATAATATTTCCAATACTGCAAAATACTAATACTATTAGATTTGGATTCTGATTTAAATGACCAATCCACTTTCCCCACATGGAGCAGAGTCTGCAGTCAAGCCATTTTAACTGTGTCAGAAACATGTCAGCTTTATCACTTTTTTAATCATGTTTCCTACAAGCCTGAAGTTACCTCTTTAAGTCTCTTCAGCTCCCAGAAATCACCCCTCAAGCGTGTTCTTCAGGTCCTCCTTCTGGGCAATCCAAGTCCTCAACTCCTCAGAAATTGTTCTTTTCTCTTAGTTTCTAAGATACATATATTGCCTGTCTTACAAAATGTCACACATACTGACATATTGTTCTATGCTAGAATTATTTTCTCCCACAATTCTTAATTTCCTTGAGTGCATGGACCACAGCTTATAGTTCTGTATTCTGAGACTATCTGGCACAGTTCTGAACATACAATAGATAATAGATAACCCCTATGAAGCACCTATGTGCCCAGAGCTGTTCTAAGTATGTTATGTGAACAAACTATTTAATTCTCACAAAAATCTACTGAGGCAGATACTAGTATGAGTCCCGCGTCACAAGATGAGGAAACTGAGTTATAGAGAGGTTAAGTTACTTGCCCAAGATCACAGAGATATTAACTGGCAGAGCTGAGCAGTTTGCCTTTAGAAGCAAACAGAGTACACTACCTTAATAAATGCTAATTGATGGTTCTTTCTATCTTTAAAGCACCAGATAGTCATCCTCAACTCTCCGCTCATCGTGACTTACAAATGTCTCATTTTTCTGGTCTATAGAATGGCATGGTCCTGAGTCCTAAGTCCGCTTCATGGATGTAAAGAGAGAAAATGACAATTGTAGAAGTCTTATTTTTATATGGTGAGAGAAAAGTTAGTTGTAGTTAGAAAATAAAAATTTAATTGAGAAACCCAGGTATTTTCTTCCCTTAAAAAGTCTTCTTGGAAATACGCAAATGATTATTACTTTGATGCTATAATTTTTCCTAAATTTTTCCATCAAAATTATCCAATAAACAGGAACTATTTTGTTTACAAAACTATAACTTTTACGGCTTTCATTAACAAGCATCCTCAGTTTTCCATACACAGCAACTGACTCATATTATTCACAGCATGCCCACACTTGACCTAAAGTAGCAGGTTAGATGTAGAGTCAGCCCTGATGTGTTTTAAATAGAAAATATTCTAAAAGCAACATTAAATCTTTCAAATATGAATGGAAAATGTGACTGTTTCAGCTGGCCTTCATTGTTTCCACAACGTAGGCTCAGACACACAGACCAATGTGCAAATGTAAAAAAGCCTGAGCCCACTGCCATGGTGCCCTCTTGACAGACAGCCCCGAGTGTGATTCCTCAGAGAGCTGCTTCAGAATAGAGTTTACTGAACAATCAAAGAGCCGTCGATGAAAATTTATTAATTGCAAATCAGAAAAGCAATAACTCTCTTCCTTCAGGAAGATCTTCAGATCATCAGAAAGAAACACTATAAGGAGAGCCTATCTCCAACATTTTTATTCCTTGAGTAAGCCCAAGATGCTGGAAAAATGAAATGAAAATTTCAAAAATGAAGTGGTAAACATCTCACAGCTCAGAAAATATATTACATTTTAATTGCTTCCCACCTTTTTGTCCCCGCTGATGCATGGTTCCTGTTGACCCTCCGTGCCTGAGGAGCACATTCACTACTCTTGTGTCCCCCCAATGCCCCGCTGAGTGCACAGTCTGAGCGCACTGCCCATTCCAGACACAGATGGCTTCTTGAATGGGAATTCCAGAGCCAGCACACTTTCCTGACCTGATATCGATATAAATACAAGGCTAAATTTTCCTTTTAAATCATTAATACAGTGAAATTAACAATGAGAATTGGGTTTAAAAATAAATTTATGCTTATCAAAGGGTTTTAGCACTATCCAATAATTACTTGTGAAGAAGGTGAACACTGGTGAAAGTTTTATATAAATGTCAAAGTAATACAGGAAATCAGTTTTAATTTCTTGATAATAAATGTCAAACATTTTTATTTGAATTAATTTTTCAAATTATGTAATATTTGCTACTATTTAAATAATAATATTATAAATTTTTGACCTTTTATGCATTCTTTGTGGAAAAGTAGGTCAGAATCTAGGCAATTAAACAGAAAAAATATGTCAGGGAGAAAGTTAGCACTTTGTGTACCCTAAATCAAATTGAAGCATCTGTATCATATTCTCAGTAAATTTTTAAAATGCTGCAAAGCATTACATGGTTCATGTATTTATAGTTACTTAGAAGTTACTTTTTCAAATTAAGATTTTTTTCTGCTTAAATAAATCTTTAATAAAAGATGATTGATTCACTTTACAAAAAAAAATAAATTAAAAAATTACAAAGTCTTAGGCATATTTTCCTTATTAGGAAGCAAGTAACAAGGTGGTTACTGGAACTTAAATTATTTACATAAAATGTGAGATAAACACTTTAAAACACAATGGTCAATCTCCTAACAGAAAGTCTCATTTGTGTTGACGTTTATATCTTCCAGCTTTGAAATAATTTTTCTGCAATTAGAAGAAAAGACTTAGAAATTGATCTCATTCGGTCATTTTAGAAAGAGGTAAGATGCATCTCACAAGCCCAGTGAAAGGAGGACAGTACTTCGGCTCAAGGTTCCTGCTAAGATGACATGCCCATGGAAATCATCATTTTTATGAAATATGAAGGAATTATGAAGCAGCCAGTAACATGAATTAAACATCAACATTCCCAATAAATCTTTGCAGGCTTCTAATTTTTTTTTATTAATAGTCATTCTGTCACTGTTGCTAGTGCTCCATTTAGAGCACACCCCAGTGTGGATTTCAACAAACAGCTTTAAAACAGAACACCCTATATTGTAAAGTGAAACTCTAAAGATTTCTGAAGCCAGATCTATGGGTCATGGGTGACTCAGCAGCCTCCCACAAGCCTGACAGCCCATACATTCTCTCTCAAAACATTCCTTCTGCAAAAAGGATGCTGAATAAACTCTCATATTCCTATTCAGAAAATACAAAAGACAATCCATTAGAATCCACACTACCTATTTTAGGTCACCTGAAGTGACAGGAGAAAAAAAAACATTGCACATAGTATCTTGCTGTCCACAGAACTGTCTTTTCAACTACCCACGATCTATTTCCCCCAGAGCACAGAATCATCATCTCATATCTCTTGATAACATCAGGCAAATGGTACCCTCATAAGCATTCACATCACCTTTGAATATTCTGTAAATGAATCTTAAACAGAGGTTATTTCTCCAAAGGCAAGAAACATTAGATTCATTTCTAGAAAATGCAAAACAACTTGGTCTTCTAGTCCAGTTTCCTGTTTAATGGAGGTTTCCCTTACACTTTCCCCATGAAAAATTATCAGGCCAATTCTCCCCAGTCCTTCCAGTGATAGGCATTCATTTCCTTACCAATAACTTTTTCATGTAGAAGGTGAAACTGTTAGAAATTTCTTCTGAGTACAAAAGAAATTAAGATAGTTACCTTTATAAATGATTAGGCAACCATCTAAAATCAGGTCTACATCTTATGTACATTAATATATTGTGTAATTTTAAATGATTTTTATCACTTTAAAATTAACAAGTTATAAATATTTCAGAAATAAATGTGTCTCCAGAAATCCAAGTCCTAATACCTAGTAAAAGAACACACAAAATACTATATATTTTACAACGCATATTGCTGACTCAGATGTAGCCATCTGACTACCATATTTTTGTTTGTCTTTATCCTTAGATTTAACCAGAATGGAAGGAGTAAAAAAATATATAGGCATGTAAGTGATAAAGTGAGAATTTTTATTTTCTTGCTGCAATTTTTTTGAAAAGCAATAATCAGCAACTAAAGGCAAGGTTAGGTGATAATGATTAATTAGCATATCATGTGAGTTTAATAGAAATATGTTCTGACCATAGGGTGACCTGACAACCATATGCCTACAAAGTTCTGGGACCTGGGTTTGGGGTCGAAGAGTGGACTGAGCGGCCTTTGGACTATGGATCAAAGGAGGATCCAACAGCCAGTGTCTAAAAGCAAAGCTGGAGCCAAGAGAGCCCCCGAAGTAGCCCACAGGGATAATGATTCAAAGAGGCAAAGCAGAAAGACTGTAGGAGGCTCTGGCAAGGGAACACCACCTGGAGACAAGGATATACAAATGCCAAAGATGGAGCAAACAACTTCAGAATTGTGGATCAAAGACGTGGTGTCGATTGGAGTACAGGACCTATTTATCGAAATCTGTCTTACCCACCTGTGGCTACAAAGGGAGCTGCTAAAGGGCCAATTGTTTAAGAGAGAGGATCATAAAGTTTTGTTTAAAGGCCTGTACTCTACATATGATTTCTTATTCTGAGATCTCAAAGTGTATTGTGAAAAATGCCACTGCAGTGGAATATAGATTTGGTTTTCCTATTTCTTTAACACAAGTTTAAGAAGCAAGTAATATACTTTCCTTTAGTTTAATATCAGGGCTGAAATAAGAACTTTATTCTTGACTCTCCAAATCAGTTCTTTCCTGCTAGATTTTTCAGAAAGTCCACGGAAATCACATTGAATAAATTCAAGAAAAGTGTATATACAATACTTCTAATCTAAAGAAAATACCTCTGTCAGGATTGTGATAAAGATCTTCTATTTCATTTAAGCTGTTCTTGTTCTCTATCTTCTGTCTTCTCATTTGACAGAAGGGGATGTTTGTGAAATGAATGGGCAGACAATGGAATTAATGGAAGAGACTCCATTGTGCCCATCACAGCATCTTTCATCTTCATTAGAGAAATCCAGAGAATACACAGAGCTGGGAAGCCCAGGGGAAATAACATGTTCCTGAATAACCAACTTTCCCTGAATTTATAACACAGCCAGATGGTAGTAGATAAGATTAAATGAAAGAAAATGAAAGTAAAGGAATTGAAAGAAATTCAGTGGACCCAAAGGAACAGAAAGAAATCAAGAGAAGGAATAAGGTGGGACACAGAGAGCTGGAAGGAGTGGAGAGAATAGCAAAAGAAAGGAGGCTAGAAACAAATGCACTTTTTAAAAAAATGAATGTGCAATTTCTCTTAAGAAGATGAAAATTCACTTTTGTACATTTGAAAAAAACATTGGCTCATCACCAAAAATTTTTAATAATGCACTGTGTACTATTGTTCAAACAATCATTGCTCCTTCTAAGTCATGATATGAACAGCCTTATAAAACTAAAATCATATAGCCTTTAAACCAATTATAATGGAATATATTCTTGCTTTAGTCTATTTTACACAGAACTGTAAAAGCAAACCTCTTAAAACACTATTTTTATTTATAAGAATTTCTGCTTATATTCAACTAATTGTTAGGAAAAGTAATGTTTATTGATTTTTATAACTCAAGTATACATCTTTTCACTGCGGACAATGGATTTGAGATCAATAAATGAATGATGATTTGTTTATGCCAGTCATATGGTTGGCTCCCCATAGAGCAAAGGAGTTCATATTTGTGCATCTGTACATTTTTGATACTCTTATATTTGAACATTACCATGAAAGACACAATTTTAATTATTTCATTGCACTGAAAACTGAAGTGCTCTAGCAGATGCTACCTCTAAACCTTGGCCAGGCAGTTTTCACTTTCTCTTGAGGAGTTCTAGGTGTCTAATAAGGAGAGCTTTAAAGAGGAAATGAAGTCACATTGCTTGATTTTCAAGACCCTATAAATTATTCTCTGTTAAACTCAGAGAATGACCTAAGAATTGGGCAGTCAAGCTGCTGTGAGGAGGAGATCTCGGTTATTCTATATAATCATAGCTGGTGGTTTCTTTACTCCTTAATATTTCAGCCCATGAATTGGAAAACCTTTAGCACTCAGACCCTCAAAAAGAAAAATGAACCTAAATGGCAAGTAACACCTGAGCCAGCCCTCCCCCTAGACTGCTGATCGCTATAACACAGATATATGAGCCCATGCATTCATTAACGCTCTGGATAAGAGACAGAGCCTCAGATCTCGAACTTGCCACTCTGTATAGGATTTGACACCATCATCTATTGAATAGCACGTTCTTGCCTGTTTCTTCTGCTGGCCATGTTATCCCTCCACCTCTTCCCAGTCCTCATTCTTTTAAGCCCAAGTCAAATGTCATCACCTCACAGAATCATTCCTGACCACAGCAGCTAAATTGATCACTTTATCCTGTCCCCTGTCCTTTACATCGGGCTCTAATGGTTCTTCAGGACACTCACAACCTTGAAATTATTACATTAGTCTGTTTACTTGTTTTCCATCTCTTTCCTCTAGTAGCATGAAGGCCTTTCTCATCTGAAAACAAAAGTGCTTAGCTGAGCACTGGGATAAAATAGTTACACAATGAAATATTAATTGAATAAATAAATGAATGACTCTTTGGGGGAAAGCAAAGACAATAGTCAAATCAGGATATCTGCATTTATGCACAAGGCATGATAAAGCTTCAATGGAAAAAGCATGACCTTAAATCCAAAAACTTCTCTTTTTCCTTAAGGAATGGAATAGAGAAAAATGGATAAAAATAATCCTGGCTGTCACAGAGGCCATAAAGTTTCTACTAAAGTCATGTGCAAAAAAAAAAAAACCTCTACATTTCAAAAGTCTGAATTTTCATACTTAATGCTCTTATAAAGTTATTTCAGGTCATTTTAGAATGAGAAAAATAACGAACATTATTTCCCTATAGCAAAAATTGGAAATTCCAAGAACAAAGCCATTGCACCAGTGACTGTAATGTAACCAAAGAGGAAACATTCTGGGCAAAGTCCACTCCCCAGCTTTGATCCAGCACTGCACACCGCTGAGGATGGGCTCAGCCACCTGGACTCTGACTGCCAGTGTCTGCATTGACTGTGGGAATGCTCCTCACTACTTGCAGAAACTTCAACCCAAGGTATTTCCCTGTAAAACTAAGCATTGGTATACTAGGGTAAATGTTTGGATTCTTCAGAGAAAAGTAGCTACACAAATTGTGTGAAAACACACAAAGATTACTGTTTAACACTGTATGGCTTTGGCAATTGCTAAAGTTATTTACAAAAGCTCATTAAGTTCTATGAAGCAGGAAACTAATGACACCATCGCTGATTTCTCACTTAAAGTCAAAAGCAGAATCTAAAATTAAAGTGAAAATAGAATATCCTTATTTCTGCGTTTTAGACTTTAAACAAATCAATGTACCATTTTATTTTAAATTAAATTGTTAGAGACTATTAAGTCCAAGGAATGTGTTATTTTTACATATTTTACATATGCTTTGATCTAGCCTCAATTTCCTAGACAGCTGCTAACAGACTGGCATTCTCTTGATTATTGAACAATAATAACAGAATTAAAGCCCTAAGTATTTTTTATTATAATAGCTAGAGCCTATCAATTCACACCCTATTCAGAAATTTCCAGGTGCCTCAGCTAAGTTACATTTCAATGTTTTATGAGAAGCTTCCATAAACTGATACCTTCTATATTTCCAATTTTACCTTCTATCAATATTTTCTCTTCTTTGCTGCATATAACAATGATCCTTGTATCATCCTCATGCCAGAATAACATGAGTTCATTTTTAAATATTTTTGTATAAAAACTCATAAATTTGAAATAATTTGAGTATAAGATATTAGTAACATCAATACTGAACTTTTCCTAATATACAAATTCTTTCTTCACTTTATACTTTCTGGGCTGGAAATAACTCTTCCTTGAAATCTTCTTCCTAGAAACGTTCTGGTTCTAGTTAAGGCCAAATTCAGGTATTTACTTGTCAGTAAATCACTACAAGATGTCATATTTTTACATACAATATAAAAAAGGTATTTGTATTTTGTCGTAATTGTTTGTTTGTCAAGTTCTCCATTAAACTTCTAGCTCCATGGCAACAGTAAGAGTGACACGTGTTCCACACAGGACGAATTATCGAGAGTACAGACTACTGCTGACTGGTCAACCTGACTCCAGCTTCCTCTGCCTCCAGTACCTCCACAACCCTTTTTCCTGAGTAAATATTAATTCATGGTATCTTTAAATAACATTAAAATTTATTTTCTGATCATAAAATTAATATGTATGCATTAATTAAATTCTGAGAAACAGCAAAAATATTCTTACCAAAACAAGCCAGAATAGAGAGAACATAAACTGATCCCACATATAAACATAAGAAACCTATATAAAATATTGATGAATCAAATCAAAGAGAAAAACTTTTCAATGCACCATGAGGGACATTTATTCCAGGAAGAAATGAAG
>VMDR010023227.1:0-15725 GCA_007922815.1 Macrotus californicus | reverse complement strand
GTAGGTAACTGTCTCCTTTTCTCTTGCTGCTTGTAAGATTCTCTCCTTATCTTTAATCTAGGGTCATGTAATTATTATGTGCCTTGGTATGTGCTTCCTTGAGTCCAACTTCTTTGGGATTCTCTGAGCTTCCTGGACTTCCTGGAAGTCTGTTTCCTTTGATTGGGGAAGTTCTCCTTCATTATTTGTTCAAATAAGTTTTCAATTTCTTGCTCTTCCTCTTCTCCTTCTGGCACCCCTATGATTCAGATGTTGGGATGTGTAAAGTTGTCCTGGAGGTTCCTAAGCCTGTCCTCATTTTTTTGAATTCTTGTTTCTTCATTCTATTTCATTTGAATGTTTATTTCTTCCTTCTGCTCCAGATCATTGACTTGAGTCCCAGTTTCCTTTCCTTCACTTTTGGTTCCCTGTGTATTTTTATTTCATTTTGCATAACCTTCATTTTTTCCTCTATTTTGCAACTGTACTCAACCATTTCTGTGAGCATCCTGATTACCAGTCCTTTGAACTGTATATCTGATAAGTTGGCTCTTTTCTCATTGATTAGTTCTTTTTCTGGAACTTTGACCTGTTCTTTCATTTGAGCCATATTTCTTTGTCTCATTGTACCTCCTACATTGTAAAGGGTGGAGCCTTAGGTATTCACCAGGGCAGGGTAACCTACTTCACTGCGTTGTGGTACTGTATGTGGGGGAGGGGTCAGAGAGGGAACAATGCCACTTGCTTGGCTCTCACCCTGCTTTCAGTCACTTCCCCTCACTACCCACAAGCAAATTGGGCCCTTCTATTACTGATTCCCAGGTAGGAGGTTTTGTGTACATTCTAGGAATCCATAGGTCTCTTCAAGAACTCTCCTTTGAGGCTGGGAGTTTCTCCCATTGCCACAACCTCCCACACATTTTTCAGTCAGAGGTTTTGAGGCTTTATTTCCCTATACTGGAACCCTGGGTTTCACTGTCTCACTCCCCAGTTGTTCCTCCTGGGTTTATCCACACACAAGTGTGGGACTGCCAGCCACTGCCTAGCCCAACTCTGCCCTACCAGTTTGGATGAATGTTTCTTCTTTAATGACTTGGTTGTCAGACTTCCATACAGTTTGATTTTCTGGCAGTTCTGAGGTTTTTTTGTTTTTAAATTGGTAGTTGTCCTTCCTTTGGTTGTGTGAGGAGGAAAAGTATATCTAGCTATGCCTATGGCTGGAAGTCTCCCTTATTTGTATTTTATTGAGAAATTCAAAATTGTAAACTTTTTAAAGTGTACATCATAGTGATTTGGTATATGTATATATTGTGAAAAAATTTTCTCCACTTATTGACACATCATTGCCTCACATGTTTATCTCTCTTTCTTTTGTTAATAACACTTAAGTCCTATTCTCTAATATTATTCTTAAAAGGAATAAAGTTTGATCCAATTAAAACAATTTTATTCTCAAACCATCTAGAACAGCTGGTAGGGGAACCATCAATTTTCTGGTGAAGAAATTTCTTTAAATTATTTTTGCTTGCAAAAAATATTTATTTTTCTTGACATAAAAAGTAGAAAGTTGTATTTTAAAAATATAAATTAAATATTGTGATCTTGCTACCTCTAAGAGAAAAAGTTGCCTTGAGGCATTTTATTGATTATTAAACATTTTTCTGTGTTCCAACTTATCCTACTCTATAATAAATAATACATACCACTGTATTTATAATAAATAATTTGGGGCTTTATTTTTCGAATTAGTCATTAACGAGTAAATATAAATCACTATGTTGTATAGAGCTCTCTCCCCTAGGCAGACATTTCTTTAAATGTAGTTCACATAGAACCACATTTCCTTGGAGAAAACAGAAATTAAACCATAGAGAACTAACATTCCTTTTCAGAGAAATTGCAGTGTCATCCTAGATATTGCTAGCATTGTAGAGCTCCTCCAGTACCATTGCTGGCCTTAAAGGTTTAGTTATCACTTTACTTCATGTAATTGTTATATTAGGAGGGAGTCAGAGATCATATCATTTTATAGCTGGAATTAACCACAATTTGCAACCTTAGGGATCAGAACTGTAAAGTGTTGTATTCGGTTCGCGAATAACAGGCTCGGAGTCCTTAAGTGCACTCAGATGTTATTTATTTGGCCAAAGTTTAACCTGCGCAGGGGCGAACTCTCGGGGAGTGTTCCTCTACGAACACTCTGCCACAACGGCTGCAGATGAGAGTCGCGCCTGGCACTTACAGACTTGGGGTTTTATAGGGTGCAGAGCAGGCAAGCAAACATACAGAAGCAGAGGTGGCGGTTAGCCATTGGCACATTCAAAGTATAACTGGGGCTCCTCATTGGCTATTCCCACTGTTGGCGGGCAGATCTCTGGCGGGAACTAATTCTGGCGCAATTTTTTTCAGCTTTTTTATCCCTTCCTCCCATCTGGGACTGCTTGTACCCGGATATGGTAACGGTTTAGCTGTGGTTTCCTTGATATGTTTACTTGCTCACTAGTCATGGGGTACTGGGTGGTGGCCCTAAGGCCTCTAGTTCCTCTTAGTAACTTTCCACTTGTTCTGAGGGCCTAGGTCCCTACATTCCCCCCTTTTCCTTTGGCAATATATCAAACCCTTGATTCTCTGTCCTTTGTGTCAAGGCGGGTGTAGGGTTGGGATAAGACCATTAGCTTAACCATGTCTACTTTTTCGCGGACAAAAGCGAGGAGCTTGTTTAAGATTATTGGTCCCAAGGTTAAAGCTAGCAAGAGGATGAGGAGGGGGCCTGCTAGTGCAGATATTAGCGTGGTCAGCCAGGGGGAGGTTTTGAACAGAGAGGCATACTAGGAGGTTGTCTCCCCTTCTCGTTCTCATTCCCGTAGCCTTTTTGTGAGCAGTTTTATGTTTTCCCTGATTATTCCCGAATGATTGGCATAGAAACAACATTCTTCCCCCAGAGCAGCGCATAACCCTCCCTGTTGCAGAAAAACTAAATCTAGCCCCCTCCGGTTCTGGAGTGCCACTTCTGCTAGTGAGTCTACCTGGCGCTCCAGATGCTTTCTTCTATGGTTGAGGACCCATACCCATTGTCCTGGTTCTGGCGGCTCGTGTGTCCTTTCTCTATCCGCAGGTTGTCCTTGGCGCCGAGTCTGCCGGAAGGCGCGCACCTCGGTCCGGACTCCCTGTAGAGCCTGCAGGGATCTGAGGAAGTTATGGTTAGATACCTCTATTTTTTTCCCTAGATAACTTAGGGATTAGAGGCACAGGCTGCTCAAATAGTATTTCAACCGGTGTCCAAGTTCTAATGTATGGGGTGCACCTGGTTAGGAAAAAGGGTGAAAGGGAGTAGCTCTACCCAATTCTCGCCAGTCTCCTCTCTCAGCTTTATTAAGGTTTCTTTAAGTGTTCTATTCATCCTTTCTACCTGGCCCGAACTTTGGGGCCTATAGATGCAATGGAGTTTTTACTTTATACTTAACCTTTCTGCTAATTCTTATAGTTACTGGTATTCTATACCTAGGTATAATTTTCCTGATTAGGATCTTACAGACTGTGGATATCCTGAGCTATTCTAGCTAATATTCCTTGTGGCAGGTATATTTTAGTATTTGGGAACACTACCCACCTATTTTTATTTTTCTTTTTTCTTAACCTAGTTCTTTCTACTTCTTCTTTCTTAGAATATATAGGGCTCAGAGGCAGTTCTGGCTGGGGCAGGAGGGGGAGAAGGTTCTCCCCCTGTCTCGTGGCGGCCTCCTTGGCGGCAGCATCGGCTAGCCGGTTCCCCGTGATGACTGGGGAATCTCTCTTCTGATGGCCGCAGCAATGGATGATGGCGACCTTTTGGTGTAGCCAGATAGCCTCCAGTAAGGCGAGGATTTCTTCACGGTTCTTAATGTCCTTCCCTCCTGCGGGGGAGGAGCCCCCTTTCTCTGTATATGGCCCCACGGATATGGGCGGTGGCGAATGCGTAGCGGCTGTCAGTATAGATGTTGACAACTTTCCCTTCCGCCATTCGCAAGGCCTGGATTAGCCCCACCAGTTCTGCTCTTTGTGCAGATGTCCCTTTGGGCATTGTCTTTTGCCATAGGACTTGATCCTTCGTGGTTACTGCTGCCTCTGCAAATTTCTGTCCATCCTTGACAAAACTGCTCCCATCAGTGAAAAGGGTAAGGTCTGCCCCTTCATAAGCCTGATCTCGCAAGTCTGGACGAGCACCAGTCACTGTGTCCAGGACTTGGGAGCAATTATGGGCAACCTCAGCATTCGGTACGGGTAGCAGAGTAGCTGGGTTAAGGGCGGTGGTCTTAAGGAACTGTACCGCTGGTGGGTTCAGCAGCTGCGCCTGGTACTGAGTCAACCGCGCATTAGTCAACCACCTGTCTGGAGGGGACCGCAGGACTTGCTCTATGTAATGCTCCCTTATCACTTGGATGTCCTGCCCCAAGGTCAGTTTGCTCGTTTCCTTAACTAGCAGTGAGGTGGCTGCAATGGCCCTTAGCCAAGCCGGCCATCCTGATGCAACAGGGTCGAGTTTCTTCGATAGATAGGCCACGGGTCTCTTCCATGGTCCTAGTGTTTGGCTCAAAACGCCTAGGGCTACCCCCTTCTTCTCAGCCACAAATAGTTGGAAAGGCTTAGTTAAGTCTGGCAGGGCTAGGGCGGGGGCTGTGGTTAAGGCCTCTTTCAAGGATTGGAAGGCTCTTTTCCCCTCCTCAGTCCACGCAAACGAGTCCTCCTTTCCCCTGGTCAAGTCATGCAGGGGCTTTGCTAAGTCTGCGAATCCTAGTATCCACAGTCTGCAATAACCTACAGCCCCTAAAAACTCACGCACCTGCCGCTTGGTGGTAGGCTCCAGAATCTGTAGGACCGCCTGCACCCGTTGCCTTCACAGGGCTCTCATTCCCCCCGTCAGGGTATACCCAAGGTAACTCACGGTTTGGGTCACGATCTGGACTTTCTTAGCTGAGACCCGGTAGCCCATTCCTTCAAACTCTCAAAGCAAGTCGAGGGTCACAGCTTCGCAGTCCTCTTCCCTCTGGGCTGCTACCAGGATGTCGTCCACATACTGGAGGAGCACTACTGACGGGTGGGTCTCCCGGAACCCCTGGAGATCTTTGCTCAGGGCTTCATTAAAAATAGTCGGCGAATTTTTAAAACCCTGGGGCAGCCGGGTCCATGTAAACTGCCCTACTAGTCCATTGTCAGGGTCATTCTATTCAAGGGCAAAGATCTCTTGACTTTGAGGGGCCAAGGGTATGCAAAAGAAAGCGTCCTTCAAATCTAGGCACACTGATTCCTCCCTAGCCTTGGCCCCTGGCCTCCTTCTTTCTTTCTTCCCTGATCTCCTTTCTGAGGTCCCTT
This sequence comes from Macrotus californicus, assembly GCA_007922815.1. Lineage (NCBI taxonomy): Eukaryota > Metazoa > Chordata > Mammalia > Chiroptera > Phyllostomidae > Macrotus > Macrotus californicus. The sequence goes on along the minus strand of VMDR010023227.1, from coordinate 10,397 downwards.
TTGAGCTGCCAATAATATCTTGGCTACTTCTTTTGCCTTTCCTATCTCTGGGTCCTCCCTATTCACATATACCTTCTGAGCTATTTTTAGGAGTTTGCTAACATTCTCTCCTTCAAACCCTTCTAACTTTTGTAGTTTCTTTCTTATATCTGATGCTGACTGGGTTACAAAGGCTATATTGACTAGCCTCCGGTTCTCGGGCGCTTCCGGGTCTAGCGGAGTGTATACTCTGTAAGCTTCCATCAGGCGTTCTAAGAACGCCCCAGGAGACTCATCACACCCCTGTATGACCTCACTTACTTTGCTGAAATTTGTGGGCTTCCTAGCTGCTGCCTTTAGCCCCCTTAATAGAGCCCAGCGATACTGGAGGAGCGCCTCCCTTCCCCCACTCGAGTTGGGATGCCAGGTAGGGGGATTTGTGGGCAGTATTTTCTCCAACTCCCTCCTTCCCCCCAGGGTAGTTCCTTCTTCCCCCATGATAGCTTTTGCTGCTTCTCTCATTATTCTCTCTCTTTCCTCTGAGGTAAATAACGTTTGCAAAATCTGCTGGCAATCATCCCAAGTAGGTTGGTGGGTTCTAAAAATGGTTTCAAGCAGGGAGATCAGACCTTGGGGTTTTTCAGAGAAGGGAGGATTCTGATGCTTCCAATTATATAAATCACTAGTAGAAAATGGGACATAGATCAGGCGGGGAGGGGCTCGTGGCGCGTCTGGCGCAGACGGGGCCTCCCTCATCGGCAAAATGGCCGCTCCACTCTGTGGAGGCGAAATGGCGGCCTCTGCCCCACCCCACCCGCTGGCCCCCTCTCTCCCTGTATGGAGTCCCGCCACGAGTATGTGGCGGGCTCAAAACCTTTTCAGTGTCCCTGGTTGAATCAGGCGGGGCCCATGCTGGGTACGGGGGTGGTGCGTTGGCAGGATCAAGGGGGTCCTCCGGCTGGCTGGGCAACAGGGGATATAGCCTAGACCTAGGGGCACTCACTGGCCCCCTTCCCCCGGGGGCCTGACTTTCCCCTCCCTTTGGATTTCTGTTCGGCCCTGCCGCGACGCAAATTGCCCTTCTGGCTCGCTGATTCCCCTGCATACACTTTTTTTATACATGACGGGCATTCCGTCGCTATGTCAACCTAAACATCTATATAGACAAGCTGATCAGGGTGGGGAACCTGATATACTGTGGCCCGGATGGCGAACAAGAGGGGAAGATCGAATGTTCCCCCCGATGGCCACCCTACACCAAAAGTCGGCCACTCCAGCTCACAGAGGGTTCGGAGGAATCCGGGGTCTGGTGGGGGTGCGCCATAACCTCCGGCCCTTCTCTGGAAATCAGAGAAATTATTTGGGAGACAATCGAGAGGGGACCCAGAAGTCGACCCGGTCTGGCCCATTCTGGAGTGCTGGATACTCCTGCTAATCTGGTATACAAAGGGAGTAAGGAAAATAGTCAAAACAAAACAGGCAAACAGACACCACAACCTTCGGTCTCGCACTCTCCTTTCAGACACAGACGAACCGCGGTTCTCAATCATACAGACATTCAACCGGCGCGGCGCAGCGCGAAATTGAAACCAAAACCAGACCTGTCCCGTAGGCGACCCTGTCGCGACTCCTGAGGGCGTCCCCTCCCTGGAGTCCCCTGGGTGGAATGCTGGTGACGTCTCACCTACCACCTCAGGGCTAATTGGTCTAGACTTCCAGAACCAGAAGAGGATCCTCACGTTTACTCACCCAGCTCGAGCCGGCCTCTCAGTTCCCGAACCTGCTTTCGATCTCCTCAAGGGAGATCTCGCTGGGGCCTCCAAATGTTGTATTCGGTTCGCGAATAACAGGCTCGGAGTCCTTAAGTGCACTCAGATGTTATTTATTTGGCCAAAGTTTAACCTGCGCAGGGGCGAACTCTCGGGGAGTGTTCCTCTACGAACACTCTGCCACAACGGCTGCAGATGAGAGTCGCGCCTGGCGCTTACAGACTTGGGGTTTTATAGGGTGCAGAGCAGGCAAGCAAACATACAGAAGCAGAGGTGGCGGTTAGCCATTGGCACATTCAAAGTATAACTGGGGCTCCTCATTGGCTATTCCCACTGTTGGCGGGCAGATCTCTGGCGGGAACTAATTCTGGCGCAATTTTTTTCAGCTTTTTTATCCCTTCCTTCCATCTGGGACTGCTTGTACCCGGATATGGTAACGGTTTAGCTGTGGTTTCCTTGATATGTTTACTTGCTCACTAGTCATGGGGTACTGGGTGGTGGCCCTAAGGCCTCTAGTTCCTCTTAGTAATTTTCCACTTGTTCTGAGGGCCTAGGTCCCTACATAAAGTCCAGGAGTAAAAGGCCCTCCCCAAGTACCTCAGTAGTTGATGGAGATCTGAGATCCCCTCTAGGATACTTTGCCTTCAGCTGAGCTCAAGCCAGTGCTTCTGCAAATTCGTAAACGAATCAGCTTGTGCTACAACAGGCTCCTGCTGAATTTTCAATAAGTGCAAGATAATTTATTCAAGGTGATGAGACTTATACAAATGATTTTCAGACTTCTCCCTGCTTCTTTCTCTTCAAAATGAACTAAGCTTTTCATTTCACTTGATTATAAATATTTGGGTTTCTAAAAAAATAACTTCATTTAGTAATCTTCCATTAAATAGCAGAAAGGTAAAGGTCAATGTAGAGTGAAATTAGAATATGTTGGACTTTAAAGTAAAGATCGAAAAGAGCTATACAGTTGGAATTATATCTGACACAATTCTGTGGTAGAGGTCATGAAAATAATTCATTTGATTAATCTAGGAGAGTTATTCACTTACAACTAATAATTAAGAGAAGAAGACTACTAATCTCATTTCTCACTTGAATAGAAGGTTCTCTTAGTCCATGACAATTCCATCTTTTTAATTTAATGTTTAACTTTATAAATGGTCTAAAGTATATAGATGACTAAAAAGAAGCAGTTATCATATACATCATTTATAACCTTAACTTGTTTTGTGGATCAGTAGGCTGAGTGGTTTAATTGGGATAGTGGAGCAAGTAAAAGATCAATGAAGCACTGTGAAATTTTCTTGTATGAGTCAAGAGAGGTTCCTGGTTAATTTACAATTGTCCAGTACTATTAAGAGCTTCCTCAAAAAGTTAGTTATTGGGCTCCTGAATGATTGATATAATCTATTAAAATATAAAATAGTAGGCATTTTCTAAACATTTTGGTCACAAATCTATTATAAACTGGAATATTTCAACATAATCATCCTGACACACTACCCTCTTTAGAAAAGTAACTACTAAACTAACAGCAGTTTGGGGAGTGGTGGTGAGAAAATGGAGACAACTATACTTGAACAACAATAAAAAAATGTGAAACAAAAATAAATAAATAAACTAACAGCAAACTGAGAATCAGAAGATCTTAGTTTTAGAGTTAAATAGGTGGTTAGCCTTAGGCAAGTCACTTACCTCTGTGTGTCCCAGTTTTCTCCTTCTGTAGGCAAGTTAATTGTGTGACTAACAATGGCTAAATTAGACATGATCAGAAATAAATATTAAGGAGAAATGAAATTTTTAAATAGAAAATATTTTATTCTCTTCTACATATACAAATACCTGTTTGACAAGATCCAGTTTAAATTCCATAGGCTTTTTGCCAACTTTTATACCTTTTCATTCTGTAGTTATTTTTTAATGTGCAAAACACCACATGAGTACTTATGACATTATGATACTGCTCTTTTATGGTTTCCTGTTTTCTTTTTTTATTTCCCACCTCAATGGTAAGTACTTTGAGAATAAACACTATTAGTGAACACTATATACAATGTATTGATTAAATTTATCTTTTTATGGAAAAGAACATAATTGTGAATAGAGTGCATTTAAAAGTTTGTTCATTGCCTAAAATCTGTAGTACCACATTTTTCTTTTAGAATTACTCAATACTCTGTTCTTCATTAAAATAAAAATTATACTTTTTAAATATTTGACTTAATACTCTAATTCTTAATGATTCTCATTTTTTTTTTAAGATGGGACATCTTGGGAGCTGTCATTGGTACAGAATGTGGAACAATAGAATCGGGTTTATCAATGGTCTTCCTCAAAGATGGAGAGAGGAAATTATGTACTCCATACATGGACACTACTGGTTACGGGAACCTGAGATTTTACTTTGTTATGGGTAGGTACATTTTGAACAAATTTCATTGACCTAGGGAAGATTCTAGGCCAGCACCTATTCCTGAGGAAGTAAGATTGTTTGTTGTCTACAATATAAAATGAAAATTCAGGAAATATGAGTTCTACTGGTTGAGCAAAAGCCTGTGGTGCTCACACCTGCTTCAGATGAACCCTGCTGGAACCTTCCTGTAAGAGAGCTAGTTTTGGCATGCCATGACTAGGCCTGAAGACAAAATGCCATAACCCCTTCCTCACCACTTCCTTTGAGGCCATAGCTGAAAAGACAATGGGAAAGAACAGAACAAAGTAACTCCCCTGTCCAACATCCTAGCTTCCAAACACCAGTCCTCTAGGTGAGTCATTTGTTTTCATGGGGCATAATTTTTTTGTTATGGGAAGCTAATAAAGAAAAAAGTTTATAATACTTTGTAGTACTTTAATAATATTGTCTACTTTCTAATAGATTGGCAAACAAACACATAAAGAAAGACAAGTGTTCATAAGACATGTAGGTTTTTCTTCAAATTATGTAGAGCAAATAAACAGTTAGAAGTTTGGAAAAAATATTCAAGGAGGATTTAAGGGGTTAAAATTTGTGACCTCTCAAATTTATCATTTTAGTCAACAAGAGCACAGTTACAAATTCTTTCACTGGATGTCCTTCCAGAACTGTGAGTAGCTGTCACATGCCTTCTTTTGTTGAGTGACTGGAAAAGCACAGGCAACACCTGGAAGTTAAACAGGAAATAAACATTGTCAACCTTTGATCTTACTGGTATAGATGTCAGTTCATCAGGACAAACAGGCCTCCTGAGTGCAAGCTTGAGCACTGGCTGTTACTTGCTCTCACATTCCTTACTTCCTACAGCTCTGAGCAGCGTGATGAACTTCAGAGTGTATAGTGCTCTCAAACATATTGCCTGTGAAATGCTACCACATATCCAATAATGATCTCTTTGACAACAAAGAAGTTATACAAAGTATAAAATGTAATCTTCCTACCATGAGGATATCCTCACCTTGACTCTGAAATGATTTGTATATTTAAAGACCCAGAGCTCATTTCCTTTAAATACTTAGAATTCAAAATGGCTCTCATTTTATTAAGAGTGATTCCTGGGAAACTTTAAGCCTTCTCCCCACCAAAATATTTTAATAAACATTTAATATGCCAGCCTAATTTAAGTATTTTCCCTTTTAACCATTTTAATATAATGTATTTGAATTCTTAATTTTTGTTTTCATAATGAATCTTAGTAAATCAACTCAATTCAGTGCCTTTACAATAAGATATTGTCATCTTTATATGAGATTGAGTCATCTTTAATTCTTTCTGGTAAAAAAAGCAGATTATTAATGAATCAATGAAAATAATATTGACTATGAGGTAAAAATTCATTTGAATGAGCCCAAGGTACATTATCCCAAATAAAAATATCTTCATTCAATTTTAAAAATTAACGAATTCCTATTGAATTTATAGAGCACTGAACTAGGATATATGGAGAATACAATTGGGGAAAATGGTATCTAAATCAGAGTTGCTGATCAGTGAGTCAAAACATAAAAAGTCCTCAAAGCAGTACCTAATAAATAGTTAAGACTCAATATATCTTTGGCTTTTTATTACAAAAACTATGGATAGATTTCTTGCCCACAAGTAACATCTTGACTATAAGAGAGAATGCAATGGGCTATAATGGAATGAAAATGCTGTGCAAGTGCAGAGGAAGCTCTGGGTAATTGCAGTGGAGGGATTAGGGTAAAGCCTCATGGAGCTAGCATTTGAACTTGGTCATGAAGGGTGGACATGAGTTAAGTTTAAGGAACGAAGTTAGAATCTAAACCAGCATTTTGAGAAAAAGCACAAGTATAAAAGCATACCATTTGTTTGGAGCTGGGTGATTTTCCCCAATGTAGATGAATGGAAAGATATATAATGGAGCTAAAGAAGCAAACTAGAGCCAGAGAAGTGATTTTCTTTAATGACACACTAAAGAGTTTGGGTTCTCTTCTGGGTAACATGGAGCCATCAGATGATCCCTGTCAGTTCTGTAATATATTCTCATCTGTGTTTTAGATAGGTAGTTCTGGAAGGAGTATGTAGTAAAGACTGAAACAATGAGAAATTAGAAGACAAGAGATCAGTCAGGGTAGGGTTGCCAGATTTGGAGGAGAGCCTATTTAAGTTTGAATTTCAGATAAACAGTGAATCATTTTTGTATAAATACTGTTCATGTAATATTTTTTTTCTGACATCCCTACGTTAAGAGGCTACTGCACTAGTTCAGGAAACAAAGGAATTATGGCAGTGTTGGCGGTAACAATGTGAAGAAGGGGATGGAGAATAAATAATTGAAGAAAAGGAACTAACTGAGGTTCACACCCAATTGACTGTGGGATTATGGCATCAGTATTGGAGAGGACACAGATTTCTCCCCGGATGACTAGAAGAATGGGGTTATTCCACAAATAGAAAATGTCAAAAATGTAAATAAATAAAGAGCAAGTGTGGAGTACAAGGTTTTTATTATATTAGATATGTTGAGGTAGAGGCTTCTGAAAGGCCATATGAAGGTAGAGATTCTACTCAGGACTTGAGTCAGAATTGAAAATCTGATACAGGCGCTAAGTGGAGCCACTGGAGTCTCCATGTTCTCCCAAACAGAAGGCAAAGTAAACAAAGGACACGAAAAATTCTTAGGGAGGAAACTCATCTGGTTGTACATGGAAGGAAAAGAGTAGACAAAGAACACAGAATGGACATGAAGAAATGCGGGAGGAAGATGTCATTCTCCCCTAATGAAGAAAGGGAAAAAAGTGATTCAGGGGTGAGGTAACGGAGATGTTCACCACAGAGAAAGATCAACCTGGAGGAGGGCTGAGAGCCCACCAGTGATGCCCCATCGTATGGTGCCTCAGAAACCAAAGGCCATGCATAGAGTTAAAAAGAAATAAAGACACATAACACTGAAAGAGGACTGTGCCTTCAAAAAGTTGATCAGTAAATGGAAGAATGAGGTATGGATCTTGAGGAGAAAGCAAGACAGTAGGGTAAGATAAGACTGGACCTGTAGAAAAGACTTTAAAACTTTAGTAGCTGATGCAGAAGAAAGAAATATGGGAAGAGATTTAAGGTATGCTAGACAAATTATAAGTGATCATTAACTATGGCTCCTTAGAAAAATTAGTGGCTGATTGTTTATCTATATCAGTTTACAATCCTCTTTTTTAGGCCCTGCCTATTTGTTCTTCCTGGTTTCTACTATGGCTGCCATTTCTGGGAAATTTGCTCAACTTTAAAAATTTGATTCAAGATCTATTTCCTTCATCTGTATATTCACTTACTCAACACAAATTCATTGAAGGCCAGTATCAAGCACTATTCTTAGAGCCAGAATACAGTGAAGACAAAAATAACCTAATACCCAGCATTCCTTTATTATTTCTTCAACAAATATTTATTGAGCATCTCCTCTATGCTCAGCTCTTTTAGCCAACACTTATATCTCTTTTCTTTGAATTTTGACCTCAGTTAAGGCCAAAACACAGAATGCAACACAGTTTACATTCTTTCACGCCCATCAATCTTACAAACTTTTTGTGGTCAGGGCTTATTTCCCCTTCTAACCCAATATCCTGCACATAGTAAATAACAAAATAACTTTCCTACTATAAATGCCTTAAAAGCTACTTAAAAAACGGTTTTAAATATTTTAAAATTGACTATCCATCTAGTTTTTATTGAAATTTTCTGTACTTTAATTGCTGTATAAAATGCCCCTTGAGTCATACCTTTCTACAATACATCAAAACGTATGAAGCTGAAGAGTCCATATCTTTCTGTAGGAGCTGCTGTCACTGAAACTTCACAAAATTGATAAATTGCCCCCAGAGGGAATCTTTCAGATAAAATCTGTCATCGTTTTAAAGTTTTGGCTCCTTTTGGACTTTCTTAGTCTGTCATTCTGGGCTGAATGAGCTCCCACTTGTGCTTCAATTCTCTCTGAAAGGCAGGTGCAGTACACAAACTGTTCTTAAGACAGCAGAGAAGATTTACAAGGAAACAATTAATGAAATTAGAGAGAACTGAGGGTTCACTTCCCATGTCTTTGGGTGTGGTACTTTAAACCTGTAATGCCTGTAACCTCTCACATTGTATTGTTCTTTTTGGTAAATCTAATATGTGCCCCATATGCAAGTTACATTTTTAAAATGGAAATTTAGTTTTCATGTAGATCTTTCTCCAACAGCCTGCCATTGGCTTCACTAGCTATATTCTCTATAACATAAAAGTATGTAATGAAATGCTAAAAAATATGATATCAGATGTCAAAATCATAGTATTTTCTCTACAAGATGAGGTCTACATTGTCACCATATATGGCTTCTCTGTTCTCAGTTCAGATTACTTAAATCAGTAAATTTTTATTGTATGCCAAGTTATACATCTCTAGCAGTTGTAACATGCCAGATTTCAATGCTTCACAGAAACCACCATCCAAGTTACATCTCTTTTTTTTTTAACATTTTTTATTGTTGTTCAAGTACAGTTTTCTGCCTTTTCCCCACACCCCTCCCCAAAACCCCAGCCCTCCCCACATCCCTCCCCTGTTTCCACCCCCCATTATTATTGTCCATATGTCCTTTATAATTGTTCCCATAAACCCTTCACCTGTTTCCCCCATTATCCCCTCCCCTCTCCCCTCTGGTCACTGTCAGTCTGTTCTCAATTTCAATGTCTTTGGCTATACTTTGCTTGCTTGTTCGTTTTGTTGGTTAGGTTCCTGTTAATGGTGAGATCATATGTTATTTGTCTGTCACTGCCTGCTTATTTCACTTAGCATCATGCTCTCTAGTTCCATCCATGCTGCCGCAAAGGGTAGGAGCTCCTTCTTTCTTTCTCCTGCATAGAATTCCACTGTGTAAATGTACCATAGTTTTTTGATCCACTCATTTACTGATGGGCACTTAGGTTGCTTACAGCACTTGGCTACTGTAAATTGTGCTGCTATGAACCTAGGGGTGCATAGGTTCTTTTGGATTGGTGTTTCAGGGATCTTAGGATATAATTCTAGCAGTGGAATTACTGGGTCAAAAGGCAGTTCCATTTTTAATTTTCTGAGGAAATTCCATACTGTTTGCCACAGTGGTTGCACCAGTCTGCAATCCCACCAACAGTACACTAGTGTTCCCTTTTCTCCACAACCTCTCCAACTCTTGTTTGTTGATTTGTTTATGATGGCCATTCTCACCAGTGTGAAGTAGTATCTCACTGCAATTTTAATTTGCATCTCTCTGATGGTTAGTAATACTGAGAATCTTTTCACAGGTCTCTGGACCCTCTGTATGTCCTCCTTGGAAAAGTGTCTGTTCAAGTCCTTTGCCCATTTTTAATTGGGTTGCTTGTCTTCTTAGAGTGGAGTCATGTGACTTCTTTGTATATTTTGGAGATCAAACTTTCATCTGAGGTATCATTGGCAAATATATTTTCCCATATGATTGGTTCTCTTTTCACTTGAATGCTATTTTCTTTAGCCATGCAGAAGCTTTTTATTTTGATGAGATCCCATTTGTTTATCCTTTCCTTTATGTCCCTTGCTCTAGGGGACCTATCAGTGAAAATATTGCTGTGTGGAATATCTGAGATTTTCCTGCCTATGTTCTCCTCTAGGACATTAATGGTCACGACTTATATTTAAATCTTTTATCCACCCTGAATTTATTTTTGTGTATGGTGCTCAAGTTTCATTTTTTTGGATGTAGCTGTCCAGATCTCCCAACACCATTTGTTCAAGAGGCTATTTTTGCTCCATTTTATGCTTCTTCCCCCTTTGTCGAATATTAGTTGACCATAGAGACTTGGGTTTACTTCTGGGCTTTCTGTTCTGTTCCATCGGACTATGTGTCTGTTCTTATGCCAGTACCAGGCTGTTTTGATTCCAGTGGCCTTGTAATACAGTTTGATATCAGGTATTGCGATCCCTCCTGCTTTGTTCTTCTTTCTCAAAATTGCTGCAGCTATTCAGGGTCCTTTATAGTTCCATATAAATTTCTGAAGCGTTTGTTCTATATCTGTGAAATATGTCATTGGTACTTTAATAGGGATTGCATTGAATCTATAAATCACTTTGGGTAGTATGACCATTTTGATGATGTTAATTCTTCCTATCCATGAGCATGGTATATGTTTCCATCTGTTTGTGTCTTCCTTAATTTCTTTCTTCAGTGTTGTGT
>VMDR010023226.1:0-15743 GCA_007922815.1 Macrotus californicus | reverse complement strand
GATTGCTGAAGAATGTATGAAAGATCCTGTTCTTACACTTAACTCAACATCGAGCACCGTCATTTCTAAAAATGCCCATTTGATAAAAACAAAAGGGAGCGCATTGTTATTTCAACTTGCATTTCTCTAATACTACCGAAATTTTATGAGTTTTCATGTTTTGGCCTCTTCTACACTGTATGTCCGTGCCACACACTAATATCTATAATCTTACTGATTTGTAAAATTATATTAAGAATATTAACTTTGTCCAGGGGGAGTGGTGGGGAGAAAATGCAGACAACTGTAAATGAACAACAATAAAGTAATTTAAAAGAAAAAGAATATTAACTTTGTCCATTAAATGTAGCAAACATTTTTCCTAGTTTCTCTTGTTCTATTGATAGCACATTTTGACATAAAGCAGCTTTTCATTCTTGTGTTAGCAAATCCATTGAACAATTCCTTTATGTTTTCCTCTTTCAGGTTTCTGCCCTTTGGAAAGGTCTTCTCCACCTCAAGATAGGATTTGGTATCTTCTAATAACAAGGCTGGGTTTTGAAGGAGGCAAGGGATAAGGACTGACTCAGAGGAGGAGGAGGAAGGGACTCAGGGACTCGAGGCAAATAGAATGACAAGGCCGACGTAGCCAGCAGCAGGGATGCGGCCCAGGGGTTGGCAAGTCTAACAGAAACTCAGCTGCGTCAGTGCACAGAAGGTAGGTGTGGAGGGGACGCTATAAACTTGGGGCGGTACAAGCTGGGTTGTAGAGCCTGGTATTGATTTGTTAAACAGGAAATAGAGACTCGTGCCAGCTTTTCCCAGAGGGGAATCCCAGGTGGGAAAAGGACACTATATACGGATAAATTTGCTACAAGTTGCACAGATACAGGGAGCCAAAGGGCTGGAACCCTGTTGCTGCAATCCAGGCTTCGGGTGATGGCATACCAAATTTGCAGGTCCAAGAAATATTTCTGTGGGGAAAACAAGAAGAAATAAATAACAGCAGCAAGAACAAAGGCAGGATTTTGTGACTTGGCACACTAGGAAACACACGAAAGATAGATTAAAATGTCTTCGGTGTTTGGAGAAGGAGGCGAGGTTTCTGTTTCGAAGACAGCAGCAGAGATTTGTAAGGATGAACTGGTTTCAGGTACAGCGCAGGTGAAATCTAATTATAGTGTTAGGGTGTTCTAATTTCTTGGCACTGATGGAGTATTTACAATCACTTATCCTATGACTAAGACTAGAGAGAGCAGCTCGCTGGTGGAATGAAGGAAGTTTGAGATCAAGCAGGAAACTAGGGGGCTTGGGTTTCTCTTCCCTAACACAGGACTCTGGAAAGGCCTGTGCTTAAAGGAAGATAAAGCAACTGACTGTCTCCTTAGGGGTGTTTGGAAACTGACTAGGTAATGAGCCAGAGCTTAAAGGGAGTAATTTTGAGAAATGACAACTTGCATTTTGGTGTTAGTGTTTGGGGTGATACTCTCTAACGAGGGTTGCCAGATAAAATACGGATCTCAGTTACATTTGAATTTCAGTTAAACAGTGAAAAAAAATTAGTATAGTGTAACCCAAATTTTGTTTTATTTTTTATTGTTGTTCAAGTACAGTTGTCTCCATTTTCCCCCCACCCTAAAAGTTTTATGGGAGATATTTATACTAAAAATTTATTTGTTGTTTATCTGAAATTCAAATTTAACTTGATGTCTTGTATTTTTATTTGCTAAATTTGGAAACCCTACCTATAAGGGAGATTCCAAAAGTCTCCAAGAATATGACAGTTTGTACTAGCAGTTGGTGACTGCTGGTAAATGGAAAACATTCCAGGAAATTTCAACTTCCCAAGAAAGAGAAGCTGCACATCAAGCAGGAGGAAGATAAATGCGGAATCAATGAATTAATCAATACCTACTTCTTGAACACTTGTTTTGCACTGTGCTGAGTACTTTGGGGACTTGATCAGGAGCTTACGATGAGTTTTAAATTAATTCCTACGGTCAATCATTTAACAAGCATGTATTGAGAACCTACTGTGTGCTGGGTTCAGGCCTTGACACTAAATTATCAAATGAAGAAGATAGTGTCGGAACTCACAACAATAGGGGAGGCTAGAGCAACTCAGGGAAAAAATTGGAGACCAATTCAAGATGGAATCTAATTGGGAACTAAAACTGGTTTCTAAGCACAAAAGGGTGAGCTAAGAAATGATTGATGTCTCCTCTCTCTTCATGGCTTGGCTTAGGCAGACATAGTTCAAAGAAAGTAGCTTTGAGAGCAGGCATAGTTCAAAGGAAGTAGTAGTCAGCTGAAGGTCACACTTTAATTAAAGGACGGGTACTTGAACCAAGCCTGGAGTCACTCTAGAGCTCTTTCCATGACACGACACTGGTGCCATAAGGGAATAGCTCCTGAAGTATGCCAACTGTCTGCACTGACATGAAGATGAAAAAGTCTGCTCTCATCTCAGGGATATTTTCTGAAAAGAAAGTGCTGAACAAGAGCCTTCTTCCTGAAGCCTCTCCTTTCCCTCCAAGTTCCTGGGTCCTCTATAAGGACTTTGAGAGTGCGGATGACTTTTCCTGATCAGGATGGACGGTGAAGGGATCTCCTTTATGTCTCCTACCCTGCAATGTTGGTGGCTCAGTATCTGATACAAGATTGGCTGTGAGGTCATGAGACCTCTGCACCCTAGTTGATGGGAAACTTGGCACCTCACTTACAGCATTCTTAGGGCATGGTTGGTACAGGGCCAGGGACAAAGGGACTCATTAGCATTTTTAAGAGTATTTCGTGATTTATAAAAGGTTATAATCTACATATTTCTCTTGTTATTCAGAAAAATCCTGGGAGTTATTTTCAGGTGGGGGACCCAAATCTCAGAGATGAAATGTTAGGGTCAGAACTTGGGGCCTATGCTCTTCCCCTCCAGTATATCACACTCAACTCACATCACAGCGGCCTGTCTTCTAGGCAATTCCTTGTAAACATACCAACAAAACCTTGTTTCTGGGGACCATCTTCTGAGGACTTGAGCCCTTAGATAAGAACTTATTATAAAGGGATTGGGCCTCTAACTCTAACCCTTCTTGCTCTGATAATAAAAACTACCATTTACTCAATACATCCTGTGCACCACGCCTCGTCGTGCTGAGAAGTTTACGGTGTGCACCTATTGCATCTTCACTACAACCAAATGTATGTGTGTATGTATATGTGGTTGTGCTTGTGAGTGTGTGTTACTTGCTCAACCTCAAGTACTAGTAATTGATGGGGAACTCTAGCATTCTAGCTGAGAAGTGTCTGATTCTAAAGTGGCTAATCTCTACTCAAAAATTTGTCCTTCTAGGCTTTCATTCCTGTCTTTGAAATGCACAAAGTGACAACCAAACAAGCTTTCATTTAAAAAGTTCCCAAGTTCTTTCCTACGTGTTTGTTCTGTTACAGACATGAAAAGAAGAACAAACACTATGGTCCCCCAAAGGACTCTCAATTTTGGAATTAATTTTACTAGTTGACCAAGAACAATCATGTGTGGATAAATTTTTAGGATCATGTTTCTATTCCTGCTGTAAGTCAAAAATATCTGTTTGTTAAAATTAAGGTCTCCAAAGCTTTAATGATTGATTTATTCAAGTTTACACACGTTTGTTTAAAAAAAAAGAAAAGAAAAGCATGAGTACTGCTCATCCCCAACAATGTTACAGTCTTTCCAGGACCTGCCGGCCTTTAACGAAGACTCTATTAGATGTTTCTCAATTAGATGGGAGTAGCCCAATTTTTTTAATCCTCATCAGAAGACATGCTCATTGATTTTAGAGAGAGGGAAAGGGAGGGAGAGAGAGAGGGAGAGAAACATTGATGTGAGAGACACGGTCGGTTGCCTCTCACACGAGTGCCCCAACTGGGGATGGAACTTGCATCCCAGTATGTGCCCTGACTGGGAATCGAACCCAAGACCTTTTAGTCGATGGGACAATGGTTCAACCAACTGAGACACACTGGCCGGGGCTGAATAGCCCAGTTTTTTATCTGGATGAAATTTGCAGGTTTGATATCTCAAGAAAAGCTGAATTATTTTGCTTAAGGCATACACCTTCTTACCTTTCAGTGAGGAAGGTCCTGTGTTGATTTGTGGGAAGCTCTGAGATGAAGAGAAGTGGCCAGGGCAGGAATTGCAACTGGCACAGCTCCTGGCGGGGAAGATCCAGAACGGAGCTTGGGTGTGCTCACTTGCTCCACATAGCTGATTAGCAAATATTTACTGAGTACCTACAATGCCTATGTGCTACCTGTACAGGGACTCTGGCACATGGGAGTAGACAGACAAGTGAATAGGTCACTTCTGTTTCCTGTTCCTACACAAAATGACTGCAGAGCATAAAGGATCAGTGCCCAGCTTGAAGTTTTAATCACAGATCCTGACCTGCAGGTTGGGGACCATTGATTTTTTTTCTTTTTTAAAGCTCACATATTTTGAGCATTTACCATTTGCCTGGTGATATGCTAAATATGCTTATATTCATCATCTAAGACTCTGATTCCTTGTCTGTGAAATAGAGGCAATAATAGTATCTACCTGGTAGGGTTATATTAAATGAGATGATGATAATAATGGCCACAATTTGTTGAAAGAGAACTGTGCCAGTAATTATTTCATTCAACCCTTACAAAAGCCATGAGGTGGATCCTGGCTGATGTGTCTCAGTGGGTTGGGCATCGTCCCACAAACTGGAAGGTCATTGGTTTGATTCCGGGACAAAGCGCATGCCTGGGTTGCTGGCCAGGTCTCTGTCTGGGGGTGTGCTAGAGGCAACCAATCACCCTCTCTTTCTCCTTCCTGCCCACTCTCTCTGAAAATAAATAGTTAAAATCTTAAAAAGGAAAAAAAACAATGAGGTGGGTATTCTTATTAGCCACAAATCACACATAAGCACATTGAGACTCAGACTGGTTAAGTAAATTGCCAAGCTCACAAGGAAAATAAGTGACAAACTTTGAACTCTAATCTAGGTTGGTCAAAGGTTAAAGCTATGTGCTCAACTACTTATCCATGGTGTTTTCATAATAAAAGTGGGAGAAATTTTTAATCCGCTGTTTGGTAATGGTTGTCCTCTGTTTGCTGTTTCTAATCCATTTTGCAACACTATGAATACAGTTTTAAAAGTTAAAATTTTCTCTGCTAAACCAAATTGGACAGATCTATTCTTGAACAAACAAATAGAAACACAAGCTTATCCTTTGAGGGCTTAGAAGCTGAAGTGACTACATTTTTATTGCATGCTCCCTTTTTGCCTTAATTATTTTTTTGCTGATTAAAAATAGGCTTTGGTAACTTCTGGGAACAAACTTGAAGGGGAAAACATTCACCAAAGACACATAGCCTGAACTCAAAGTAAGAAAGGTGGAGAGTGGGAAGAGAATTAATATTTATTAAGCTCCTCCATATGTCAGTCATCTTAAGTATGTTATTCACTTATTTTATTCAACAAAAATTTTTGAGCACCTACTATGTGCCTGGAATTGTGCTGCTGATGAACTATCAAATTCGTACCGCAACATTGCAAAATGAGGACACAGAACCTCAAATAAGTTAAGTAATTTGCTCAAGGTCACATGACCAGTTGTTGACAAAACCTGGTTTCAAATTGTAGTCAGCCTGCTTTCAGTCTGTACTTCTTTTTTTTCCCTTTCTTTTTTCTTCCTTCCTTTCTTTTTTCTTTCCTTCCTTCCTTCCTTTTTTTATATTGAGAGTATGTTTACTAAAGCTGGGGATAGTGGAACAAAGGACGGGCTTAGAATAGAAGAAGCAACAAGAGAGCCCAGGCAGTGCTCTGCTTTGGTGCTCTAGAAACAAGAAGAAAGAAGTGAGCCACACAGGGCAGTGTGGACTCACTGAGAAATTAAAGTCACAGTGACAGAAATGTGTCAAGGCAGAGCAGCTGTTGGGTCACTGGAAAGTCAGAGAAAAGGGGGCCTTGAAGATAGGTTTAGGGGGTTAGCCTGGGATGAGCTGATGTTTCCTGCTGCTCCCCTGGTTGCAAGTCTTGCCAGCACCCTTAGAGCTTAGTAGAAAGAGAGCAGGGACACACCTGTGAGAAAGGGAAAGGAAAGGCGTGAGTGTGCTCTAGAGGAAGCCTACCAGTCTGTGCTAGTTTCACTGTACCTTTTCTCTTTTCCTAGGTGATGCTGAGGAAGGAATTCTCTGAGATTCTAAGGTGATAAGCCCAAGGTTTCAGTCCCAGTTGATAGATCCAAATTTCACCCCCTTGATCTCCATTGGTTAATTAACACTCCCAGAGAAGCTGGGAAATTAAGGGCGATCCATACCAGATTTCCACAAGAAATCTTTCTTATAGATCCAGGAAACTAAGCATGGATTTAAGTACTATTTTGGAAAATTTCCAGGAACTTTGAATTTGCTTTGAAGAAATGCCTTTTAGGGTTTTCTGACTGCTCTAGAAAGTCTCTAAATACCACGGTGTTTATACCCCAGTCGGGTCTCAGAGGCAGGTCACTAGAGCTGGTGGGAACACATGCTTCTTCACTGGCACATGATAAAAGTCCAAAGGGAGCCAGAAACTAGAGGCATCCAATAAAGCGTTTCACAGAATAAACCACAGGGTCAGTTTCACATGGTCCCATCAACCATGTGAAGATTCATGTGTTTTTAGAAAGTTTTGAACTATTCTCCCAGCCCTGGCCAAGTAGCTTTGTTGGTTAGAGCATCGTCCTGATATGCCAAGGTTGCAGATTTGATGCCCAGTCAGGGCACATACAAGAATCAATCAATGAGTGCATAATAAGTGGAAAAACAAATCAATGTTTCTCTTTCTTTCTCTCACTTCCTCTCACTCTAAAAGTCAATAAAAAAAGATTATCAAGAACTATCTCCTTAGGCAGTGGAAAACCAAACATCAGAGAAATTAGCTTGAATTCTGTGGCTGCAATGTTTGACATCACTCTCCCATTTTTCCTTCTTAACTTGTTTGGTATGATGAAGACACAAATCAAAATAGCCTACTTTTTAGAAAAAAGTGGCAGGTTCTAGTATTTACATTTCATAAATATCTGGTTGCTTAAACAAGATCATCCAACTCTTCATGCCAATAAACATTTATTGGTGACTTAACATGTGGCAGTCATTGTGATAATTGCTGAAGATAAAGTGATGAATGGCTCCTGTTTTCAAGAAGCTTCCAGCCTACTGGGGAAATAGCACAGACATACAGAGTCATACTCAGGATACAACAAGATATTTTTCACAACTGAGGGTCTCTCTAGGCAGGCTTTGGGCATGTGGTGCCAGGTAGGCCTCACTCGTATCCCTTCTGCTTCTTCTTTTTGGAAAATTTTTATGAGTTTATTTGAGTCAAACAGAGGATACTCCTGCAAGCAAGATCCCAACAGACTGAGAAAATGCTTCCCCTTCCACCCTCTTTTTTAAAAACATATATTATTAATTTATTTTTAGAGAGAGGGAAAGGGAGGTAGAAAGAGAGGGAAAGAGACATTGGTATGAGAGATGCCTTGCCCACCCACAAACCAGGCACGCACCCTGGCTGGGAAGTGAACCATTGACTTTTTGCTTTGCAGGATGATGCTCAACAATGGAGCCACATTGGTCAAGGCTCCCTTCTGTTTCTTAAAGACACAAGGACCTTAATCAGATACTCAGTCTCATCAATAATCAGTTTAATTCTCTATTAAAGATAAATAATGCAACTCATAGGACTGTTTTGAGATGCAGCATAGTGCCAGACTGGTATCATCACTCTATTATTTTTGAAATATAATACATGTGCCTGGTGAAAAAAAAATCAAACAGTACTAAAAAGTACAAAGCACCTCTCTATTACCCCTTGTCCTTAGTTAGCTGCCTCAGATGCAACAACTTCCCTTCAATACTTTATATATCACTCCAGAGATGTTTTAATACTTTAAATATATATATACACACATAGGTAAAATGTACATATATATATATATATAAAGTATATATGTATGTACATACATATATAAAGTATATACACAAATATCTTCTTAAAATTTATACAAATAATAGCATCTTACATGTACTTCTCTGCACCTTGTTTTTATTATGAAAAGTTTTCTGTATCAGTGCACATAAATTGCGTCATTCTTTTTATTGGCTCTGTAGAATTACATTTTATGTATATACAACATTTTATATCACCATCATCCTATTGATAGATATTTTGGTTATTCTTCATCTTTTGCTCTTATAATGCTGCAGTGAATAGTCTTCACCTGCATCTTTGTGTGTATATTTCTGTAGGATAAATGAAATGCTAGATCAAAGTTATGGTTATTTTTGATAGATATTGTCAAAAAGATAGTGCCAATTTACACTTCCATGAATAATGTGTGAGAATGTTTTCCCACACCCTAGCCAAAATAATGTAATGTCAACCTTTTTGATCTTTACCAAACTGATAAATATACCTTTGTTTTATTTGTCAGATCTGTTATTTTAGTCAAGTTGAACATCTTTATCATATGTTTAAAAGCCACTTATAGATATTTTTGTTCAGAAAGTTTGCCATAACCTAATCGAATCATAGAAAATTAAAGAAGCTAGTAGAAAGAAGGGTAGTAAACATAGAACACTCTGTTAGACATTAGGGATAAAAGATGAAGGAGACAGACCTGTGTAATAATGATGGCCATAAGAAGGATTCAGGAAAGAGAAATTGACTCATAATCAAAACTGTGTTTTGAGAAACACTGGACAGTATGGAAAATAGCTTAACAGTGGCATGACTGGAGGGAGGGAAATAAATTAATTAAGTTATTACAATAATCTAGGAAAGAGACAACAGTGTTCTGAACTAAGGCATTGCCAGAAAGAGCAGAGATGATGACACCAGTTTAGAAAGCATTTCAGAAGCAGAATCAAAAGAACCTGATGACCCAATAAATTGCAGATATGGAAGGAAGAAAGAAGTAGTTTAGTCAAGTTAATAGATTAAAAAGAAAGGGAACACATGGTAGAGAATTTGGCCTCTAACATTACTAAACACCTGCTAAGAAAAAGTTTTTGTTAGTTACATATACATTTACATATATATGAAAACTGAGCAAAAGAAAATAATACACACACATTGCATTTATTCAATTTCACAGTAATCTTATTAGGAAAATATTATAATCCACTTAAATATTTTAAGAACAAATTAGAAAAGTAACATATGCAAAATAAAAAACCATTAGGTTGTCCCAGTTTGTATCAGAATTCAAAGTCAGATGTGTCTGTCTGCAAACTAATGTTCTTTGCACTGTTCCAAGTTATCTAGGATTAAAGAAATGATTTAGGGAGAAAATATCATCTTACATCATGCAAGGAAGCAAACTGCCCACAGTACTTGCAAAGCACCAGGAATTATTTCCTGAGCTACTACTGTATTATCAGTTTAGCTTAAATATGACAATTCTCAGAGGAACCCATTATAATTCACAGCTGTCTCCATTCTAAATTGACTGGGGTCACCTCCTTACAGAAAAAAAGCCTCTTCCCTTCTCCCTCTGTCATTTCTCTGCAATGCATTTGCAGGAAACATGTCAAATTGTATTAAGATTTGTGACACTGTAAATATAGTCATACTCAAATGTTACACAAAAGTGCCTCCTCCAAATCATAACATCTTCATTAAATATATGGACTGTTAAATTGGATTGGGATTGTGAACACATAATTAACATAACTACTTTGGAAGAGTAATGGGCTGTTGGGAAAAACAACAGCAACACTTGATGATTTAGAACTGGATCTTATAGAGTATCTGCCAAAATAGACTCTATATCATTGCCTATCTTGGAGAAATCATGTATTTACATTTTACTCAACACTAATCAACTTGCTAGCTTCCTTCCATATAAATCATTATTTTATTCTAGTCTTTCTTTGGATAAATGCTTTCATCATTGTAATTAGATAGTGTTCGCTAAGCCTAGCAAGACAATAGATTGCATGGTTGTTTAGACTTTTGTTCCCAAAGCTAATTATACACTTCATTATACTAAGTCCTTAATGAAGATAGTTAAAATAAAACACTAAGCCAAACCAAAAATATTAACAATAATATTTAATGATAAATAAATGAACATTAACCCCCCAGGTATTGAATTATGGAGTAAAGAAGGGGAAATGACATAATAACTCTTCAGAAAAATAACAAAACAATATAAGTTTCAAGTTTCTTAAATATGGATAAGAATCAAGAGGGAATTTGGTGTCAGATCAGGTAAAAAAAAAAGAGGGGATTATAAACCCCCAAGGCTATGATCGTCTTTGCAAACATACAGTAATGTGCAAGGAGAGGAAGTAGACCAGTGGGACAGAAGACAAAGCCCAGAAACCACTGCCACTTGAACTCCTGATTTATAACAAAGGTGGCACTTCAAAACAGTGGGAAAAAGACAGTCTTTCAAAATGTGATACTGGGTCATTAGATGTTCATATGCTATAAAAGGAAAGATAATACACAAAACTCAACATCAGGTAGATTATAGCCCTAACTACAAAAATCAGAGCAATGCACTTTCTACAGGATTACGTAGGAGAGTAGCTACCGAGAAGTAGATGAAATGTTCCTAGACAGAGCCCAAAAAGCACAATACAGGAAAAGACTGAATAGTTGACTACCTTAAAATAAGAACTTCTATTTATCCAGAGATAGCATTAAGAAAACAAAAACACAAAGCACAGATTGAGAGAAGACATGTTCAACACATAATATACTATAATTTATAACTAGTATATAAGAAAAACACCTACAAATCAATAACAGAAAGTTAAACAAGCCAATTTTATAAATGGGCAAAAATTTTCAACAGGCTTCTTCACAAAAGAAGATATCTCAATGGCCAATAAACATCAGTATTCAGGAAAATGCTAATTAAAACCACAATGATATACCACAACACACCCACTGAAATGGTAAATATTAAGAAAGAAAAGGAAGGAAAAGGATGTGGAGCAACAGTACTCATTCATTGGTGATGAGAATATAAATTGGTTCAACCAATGAAGAAAACTCTTTTGTAATAGCTGCGGAAATAAATTGCACATACACATCAATTCTGCTCCTAGGAATATACCCAATGGGAATCCATGCACACGTGCATCAAGAGACATATACAAGCACATTCCTGTGTATGTCTTGTGTATGAAAATTCAGGTTGGTGGTTACTGTTTGATGGGAGGAAGGGGTGCCAGCAGCATTCTATTTGTTTTTATTTATTTATTATTTATTTTTATTTTAAAAATATTTGTCGATATTAGAGAGAGAGGAAGGGAGAGAGAAACACTGATTGGTTGCCTCCCATAAGCACCCTGATCGGGGATTCACCCCACAACCCAGCTGTGTGCCTGATGGGGAATCAAACCCCCAACCTTCCGTTGTACAGGATGGTGCTCCAACAAACCAAGCCAGACCAGCAAGGGCAGTGTCCTGTTTCTTGATATTGGTGGTGGTTACCTGAGTGTCTGCTTTCTGATCATTTCATAGAGTCATACATTTTGTTTTATGAACTTTCCTATGTATGCATTATATTTCATAGTTTGAAAAACATTTTTTTAAAACCCTCTCTATAGAGAAAAAGCAAATGTGGCAAAATATCAACAATTGCTGCAACTAGGTGAAGGATATATGGGTAGTGTACTGTTATTTGTACTTTTTTGTAAGTTTGAACTCTTTTAAAAATTTGGAGGGAAAACCCTCTTTTGATCATCCCCTTACTTTATGACAAAACTTCTTGAAAGTGTCTATATTCAGAGTCTCCAGGTCCCTTCCTCCAACTACCTCCTGACCATATTCCTACCAGGGTTTTGCTTCCACCACAGCAGTGAAACGGTTCTTCGAAAGGTTACCAACGATCTCCACATTGCAAAATCCTGTGATTGTATCTCACTTCTCGTCTTCATTTAATTTCTGTAGCACTTTAACCTGTTGAGCACTCTCCTCCCTAAGATATTTTCCAGCTTCCAGGACACTTGCCTGATTTTTCTCTTACTGTTTCAGATGTTTCTTGCTATTCTCCTTTCCTGGTGCTCTTAACTTCTCTGACCTCTAAATATCGGAAGGGCTTAGGGATCTGCCCCTGGAAAGCACATGGGCACCTCAAATCTTTACTTAAATGCCATTTTTTCAATGAGGCCTTATCTGGCCACTCTTACCTAAAATTGTAACCTAATACTTCTTAGCTCCTTTTAGTTTGTTAAAATAGTCTCCTTAGCACTATCTAAAAATGTTATTTTAGTTATTTTGATTATTGCCTGTCTTCCCTGCTAGAACGTAACTTTTGATAGTTACTTTCAATGTTACTGCTACATGCCCAGAACCTAGAACAGTGCCTGGCATTCACTAAGCACTCAATCAATGCTTGCTGAATACTTAATGAATTGCACTTAAAGTAAAATCCATGGTCCAAGCTTACAAAGCCCTGCTTAATTTGTCTTCTGACAGCCTTTCCACTCTCACTTAATACCCCTTTAATTCTCCTAAACCTACCAAGCCCTTCCCCCACTCAGAGGCCTTGGCACTTACTTTTCCCTCTGCTGAGATTTTTCCTGGCTCTTCACATAATTGGCACCTCAGGGCTCAATTTAAATATTTTCTCCTCAAAACGCCCACTCTGACTACTCTGTTTGCCTCCCATCCTACCCAATTACTCTTTTACACATTTTCTTGGTTTCTTTCTTTTTTTCTTTCTTTCTTTCTTTCTCTTTCTTTCTTTCTTTCTTTCTTTCTTTCTTTCTTTCTTTCTTTCTTTCTTTCTTTCTTTCTTTCTTTCTCTCTCTCTTTCTCTCTCCTCCTCCCCCTCCCCCTCCCTCTCTCGGTCATCTATCTACTCTGGTAGGACATAAATTCCATGAGGCCAGGGATCTAGTCTGTCTGTGTTTCTCATTGCTTTTTCCTCAAGATCTGGCACATAGCTGATGGTGAAACAGTGTCTACTGAGTGAACAAATGAATAAATAATTAATAAATGAAAAACAAAATAAAACAACTTTCTCAGAGTTTAGAGCAGGATTCAAATAGACACAAAGAAGCAATGCCATCACTCTCCAGAAGAGGACAAAGGACATTTGTCTTGATGCATCAAGAGCCCAAAATGACATACTCAGCAATCCTTACAAGATCTTTTTTCCCTCTGCGTAGTCTGACCAGCACAGAGGGATAAAGAGCCAATGTGGAAACAGCCCACCTGCACCAAATGGACTGCCTTTGATGCACTAAGCAGAGATGGCCTGCAGTACTTGGTCACGGACAGTTAAGGACAGTTAAGGACGGCTGACCTTTGCAGTCTGTGCTGGAAACAGTGGTGGCTGTGTGGGAAGAGGAACTGGGAGAGTGGCTTCCTGGTTGGGGGCAAAGTACACTGTGTGTCCCACCCACTTCTCCATTTTATTATTATATGTTTGAGAACAGGTTTTACAGCAAAGTAAGGTCGGATTTAAAGAGAAAATGACTACAAAAGACAAAAAAAAATGCAACTTGGTGCGAAGAAGTTGGAGGGGCAGAGGGTCAGATCATTTTCATGAGAGGGGTCAAGAACATTCCATAAACGACACCATTGAATCTTCATAATTACTCCTCATGGTAAGTATATCCTTCCCATTTAACAGATGAAGAAATGGAGGTTTCGATATATGAAGGATTTGTTAAAGTGTGTACGCAGATTAAAACTTCAATCCCTCTGATACCAAAGCTCATATTTTTCCGACCATACCTGGTAGTCTGCCCCATCTTCCTCTAAACGAACAGTCTTAGACTCTCCCAAACATGAGGCCTGGAATGATCAGCAGAGAGTTACCCATGCAATGCTACCTTATGATGTATTTCTCTACATTCTCAGTGACTAGCATAGTGCTCTTCAGTAAATGTCTATTGAATAAAAAATAATGAACAAAGGAAATGACTTAAACAATATAGCTTCCCTTATGAATTACAAGATGAGAATCAAAAACACTTAGACAGTTTCCAAGGGTCTTCCTCCCCACTGTAGTTCTCCAGGGAAAAAGAGGCTTCAGTCAATCTGGTGTTGTGTGTCCTCTGCCCTGACCTTGGTGATACCCTAGTTGTAAAGCCTGCAGGATTACCTTCTTGTGGTATACTGCAGTTGTTGCCAGTAACAATAGCTAGCATACTCATATATTGAGCAAATGCTCTGTGCTAGGCACTCTGCTAAGCTCTTCTCATGTTTTACTTTATTTAATTCTCAAAAGCCTGAGAGATTAATCACAGGCAAGGGAAAGGAGATTTTGGCTTGTCTACAAAAATCAGCTGCCAATTTGTGAGGCAAATACTGTAAAAAGGCCCTTACTTTCTCTCTCCTTTCTTCTTTCCAACCCTTCTCTTCTTAAGATGTAAAAATATGCCTACATAAACTCAGTTGTTTGAGGATAGAGGCACCAGGAAAAGATTTGCCTAGTCAAACAACTCAAGAATACATAAGACATTGCATTTGTCCTGATAAATGTGGTAGGACAGGGATGCTTTCAAAAATATATCATTTTTAGCCCTGGCTGGTGTGGCTCAGTTGGTTGGGCATCATCCCACAAGCCAAAAAGTCACAGGTTCAGTTCGGTCAGAGCACATGCCAGAGTTGTGGGTTCAGTTCCTGATTAGGGTGTGTGCAAGAGACAACTGATTGATATTTCTTTCCCTCTCTTTCTCACTCTCTTCCCTTCTCTCTAGAAGCAATAAAAGAAAAACTATTGTTCTTTATAAGAGTCCTCACCCATGAGTGACTGTGGGGCTTTGAGAAGCTTCAGTTTTCTCACATATGAAACGGGAATAATACAAACCCTTTCCTGATGGGCTTGTACTAATGGTCAAATGAAGGAATGTGATTTGAATGGAGTGAACTTGTCTATAAATGTTGACTATTATTCTTCTGTTTGGAGATGAGCTGGGCTTCCCCAGATCTCTCAAAGATCAAGGTCTACCATGCAGCCCCAGCAGAGTGTTCCTTGACATAAGAGCAGGCAATAGTGAGCTTGTGTCCAGGAGTGCAAGGAAGGTTTCTGAGGCACTGGGATTTGGGGTTCAGATGGAATACTTTACCCAGCAGTAAGAAGCATGGTGAAGAAGACAGTCTGAACATGATGTATATTTCTCCATTCATTTGTCTTCTTTGATGTCTCTGAACAAAGTTTTAGTCTTCTCCCTAGAGATAGTGTCATCTTTTGTTACATTAGTCCTAAGTCTTGATATTTTTAATGCTGTTATAAATTGTCTATTTCAGATACTTATAAAAACAATTTATGGCTGGTATATAAAAATGCAACTGATTTTTATACATTAGTCTTATATTTCGTAACTCCTAAGCCCTTATTAAGTCTAATAATTTATATGTAGTTGTTTTTAGATTTTTTTCTTCTTTTCCAATCCTTAATACCTTTTATTTATATGTTTTTCTTGCTTTACTGAGTTGGCTATGACCTCCAGGACAATGGTGAATAAAAGAAGTCTTATTCTTTTTTTTTAATAGTCCAAATCCACCACTTATTTATTTCAAAGACAATAAAGAAATAAGACATTATGTTTACTGCCTCCTCTTTCCCAAAGCACAGTAGCCCAATCCATACCTTTTACTTTAAAAATCTCCATCTAGTTCTTTATTTCTTTTTTTAATTACTTTATTGTTGTTCAATTACAGTTTGAATTTGCCCCCCACCACTCTCCCCCCACCCCAGCCAATCCCACCCCCCTCCCCCTAGAAGTCTTATTCTTGAGT
>VMDR010023225.1:0-15729 GCA_007922815.1 Macrotus californicus | reverse complement strand
ACCAATGATTGCAATTTCTTTTGGATAATGAGGCCATAAGTCAGAGATCTGCTTCAATAACAGAATAAAATTATCTGTAATAACCTCTGGATCATGAAGGAGAGAAACATAATGATATTTCCTTTAAAAATAGCTTCCTGGGGACACAAATAAACAGCAGCCATAATAATGTCATGCATATAAGCATCCATGAAACAGCCAGAAAGATAAAACCTATTACTATAATTTGCAATCTCTTAAACACATTAGCTATAAAATTAAAGGCTGATTTAATAATAAAAAAAAAACCCTTAAAAGTTAGCTCTTTATAAAAAGCCAAGATAAGCAGAAAAACATCAAAAAAATTGTTTAATAAGTTGCTCTTCTCAAGAAATTACTGGTTTCCTAACAGTTCAAATGCATTTACAAGGCATGTTAAACTTTATTGCTCTCTATTCAGTGTAAACCATGAATCAGCATCACATACATTTGATGTGATAATTTTCAAAATACAACTCTCTCTCCTAAAAAATCATAGAATGACAAATAATCAATCATATACTGACCAGGCAGAATTTAGCAATCATTGGTCATTAAAAAAATGTAAATAAGTCATTGCTGATTAAAAATATAAATAAATATAGCAACTCTGTATCAAAAATCCCAAAATTAACATTATCCAAAGAGGTATGACATTAACATGTTTTTGATTAAAATCAAGGACTAGACAATAACATTTCTTTCTACTATTTTCACCCTTGTGGGTTTAGGGTACATGACTAAGGGATGAAGTAATTGCATAAGCATTGAAAAAGAAAAGAGGAAACTACCTCTTATTCCTGGTGATAGCATTTTCTGTGCAGAAAAGCCAAGTGATTCTTGTGATGGAAAAAAAATGCAAGAATTGCATCTATGTCCGGTACATTTTTTTCAAAATAAGTTTTCTCCACGTTCGCAATTAAGTACAAGCAGGGCTGTGAAAAGGCTTTACTAACATAATTTGAAAAGCTTCAAAATTTTCATTGGTACGATGTGATATCATTCAGTGATAACAACGGATAAACTGTACCCAGTGTCATGGAAGAATCTCCAAAGCGTTATGCTAAGTGAAAGAAATCAGACACAAAAAAACTACGTGCTGTATGGTCCATTTGTAAGACTTTCTGGGGAAAGGAAAACTGGAGACAGAAATCAGGTTCGTTTTTGCCAGGAGCTGGGGGAGGGAGAAGGGGGTTGACTAGAAAGGGGTGTGAGGGAACTTTCTGGGGTGACAATAGTATTCCACATCTTGATTGCGGGAGAGCTGGCATAAGTATATTTGCCAAAACGCATAGGACTGTACACCTAAAGTGGGTGAAGTTTTAACATTTTTTTATGTATTGATTTTTAGAGAGAAAGGAACACTGATTTGTTGTTCCTCTTATTTATGCATTTATTGGTTTATTCTTGTATATGCCCTAACTGGGGATCAAACCTACAACATTTGCATATCAGGATGATGCTCTAACCACTTGAGCTACCCAGCCAGGGTCTAAAAGGGGTGAATTTCACTGAGTGTAAATTATCCTTCAATAAACCTGACTCTAAACACTAAGTGAACATGCTTATTTCTTATATATGAAAATTGTTCCCACTTATATTTTCCATCTGGATGTCCTTTTATTTTTTAAAGATTTTATTTATTTATTTTTAGACAGAGGAGAAGGGAGGGAGCAAGAGAGGGAGAGGAACATCAATGTGTGGTTGCCTCTTGCACGCCCCCTACTGGGGACCTGGCCTGCAACCCAAGCATGTGTCCTGACTGGGAATTGAACCAGTGACTCTTTGGTTCGCAGGCCAGCACTCAATCCACTGAGCCACACCAGCCAGGGCTGAATGTCCTTATAGAGAGAAAAATATTAATATTTATCAGTTAACATTAATGATAATTATACATCAGGGTAAAGGGGCTTTGGGTGACATTCTGCATTCTTTAATACTTCTGTGTTGCTTGATGTTTAAAATGAGCATGTACTATTTTTTAATAAAAACAAAAATCTCACTACATTTTTATTAAAAGCTCAAAAATAAAGTCTCCAAAAAAGAGAGAAATGATTAATACGATCAGAAAAAAGGAATTCAGAATGGGCCTGAGGGCCCAGTGGAGGTAAGAGAACTTGACTTCACTGGGGAGTTGAATCGGCCCTGTTCTTGGTCAGTCCCCGAGCTGAGCAGGTAGATGGTAGGTGACTCCCCCAGACCATGATTTCCTCAGAAGAGGACCCACTTCCTATGTGATCTCCAAACTGCCTTTAGTTCCAAACACACTCTGGAATCATAAGAGCCTTCTGACATCTAGCCCTTTATGAAGTCGATGTGTTCCTGGAATGCTTGTATATTAGAGAATTTCCTTAGACAGTTCTCTTATTTTGTTGACATAATTCTTTCTCAGTCCTTGGGAGAAATCATTACAGATTCAGTTCAGTAATTTTAGTCACACAGTTCTAGTCGTGCTGCCGAATTCCCTTCTGAAGGAGCCAGGCAGCTCTGCTGGCAGCAGCGACAACACTGATACCTCCAACCCACCACCATCTGCCTCCACGTGGGCACCAGCCCTTCCACCCCTGTCCTGGAATTAGCTTGGGAATGAGAGCAAAAAGCAAGAGAAAAAAAACCCTCTAACATGTTGAAGCCCTGTTGCTAGAAAAGAAGAAGGTGCAGCTTAGCAAAACTGAGCTTAGAGACGATCAGAATTAGTTCTCAGGCTTCTTGAATGCGAGTAGGGTTTGAGCTCTGGAAGTATGTCGTTCTGGTTTGCAGCATTCTGAGGGGATGCTGGGGATGGGCACGATGCCGTCATGTTCCTGTATGACTGAGAGAGGGGTAGGAGTTCTCTCCTGCCCTTTCTTATTCCTGCCTCAGAAATCAAGGCCACAACCTCCAGGGCATCTGCTCGCTGAACTAACAAACATTTCCAGGAGGGCAAGACCAGAACGAAAGAGCAATCATCTCCAGGGCCGTGCACTAGGGCCACTCACTATGTCGCTCAGGGGCCAAATCGTCACCCAGACCACTGCCATGCTCCCAGACCCCATTCAGCGGAGCGGGTTAGCCCCGAAGCCCATTCCAGCTCAAAAGCAGCGTTGCATAGTTTACTCCAAGACCTCTTCAGGCTCACCAGCTATGCCACCACATATAAACTTAAGTGAAAAAGAACTAACCAGTTATTCTCATAATTTCTCATCACACTCCTGAACATGTTTTCAAAAGAATAAAATATATGCTAATATAGAAATAAACTTGACTCCTTGACTCTTTACTGAAGATAGCTGTAGAAATCATTGGCTTCTCTGCAAAGAAAAAACAGCTCGTCTGATCCATGCCCAATCGTATTTCACACCCACCCACCCCACTTTCCATGACACTCTTTGGGGATATCGTTTTAGAGAAAAAGAATTTTGTCTTATTCATGTACGCTTCTAAACAGTCAGTGATGCTAATAAAACTATTGTGACATATAAGTACCAACAGGTAATGTCCTCAACTTCTTCCTGCCTAAGTTCTGAGAAAAATCCATAACGTTAAACATTTCCTCTCTTATAAGTGACTGTGCTCCTTGGTGACCCACGTGTGGAGCTGATAAATACAAGTATTTACAAGCAAAGACAAGCTGTGACAAGTGGGCATGACAAGTCCATGGGCAAAGATGGGAAGTTACCAACGGACTGAGAAAGCATTGAGGTTGATTAATGGCTCGTTCCAGGACCATGTCCAAAGAGCTTAAAAGCCCCTGCTAGAAACTCTTCTGTAAAGAAAATGTGGGGTGGCATCACAAAGCCTCGGGTGTTTTAGGCTGTGCAGAGAGACATAGGCAGCTGTTGTGATTCGGTCTGCCCAGGTTTTGCCCAGGCCGAATCTGGGACATGGCGCTCCGCGTGGAGAAGGACACACTAACAGGGATAGAAAGCTTCAGTGATGACAAAAAGCAAACTGCATGATGACTGGGGCTTAGGAGGCGGAAGGGATGACTGAAAAGATCTGGGTCACGTAGCCTGAAGCGAGCTGAGTGGCAAGAAGGGGCATTGTCACCGCTTTCAAGTATTTGATGAGCTGTGCTTTGAAGAGAGCTGCATATTGTTCCGTGTGCCCCAAATGGCCTAAGTTAGGCCAAGTGGTTGGAAACTACAGAAAAACAGATTTCAACTCGGGAAGAGAAAGAGCCTCCGAGCTAGTCTAGAAATAGACTGGGCTGTTGAGGGGTGAAAGCTGGCATTGTGGGTACATATGAGTTGCATTAGCAAAGCCTGGACAGCCATCGATAGGAGGGGAAGCACGAGAAGACATCCCTGCCCTGGCAGGTGTGGCTCAGTTGGTTAGGTGTTGCACCACAAAGCGAAAGGGTCGATGGTTCGATTCCCTGTCAGGGCACATGCCTGGGTTGTGGGCCTGGTCCCCAGTTGGAATGTGTGCAGGAGGTAACCAATCAATGTTTCTCTCCCTCTCTTTCTCCTTCTTTTGCCTCTCTCTCTATAAATAAATAAAATTTAAAAGAGAGAGAGAGAGAGAAGGTATTCCAGGAGCAAGGGATGGGGTGCATGCCACAAGGCTTGCTTATTGAGTGGGAACATGGATGAACTCACCTATACGTACACCCACAGTTCAGGGAGGGAAGGAGAAAACCCATGTCCCTCTGTTAGCAGGGCACTCTATGGGCTGGGCAGAAGAAAAGGTGCTCTGTGTACTGAGGAAGTCTTTGAGCAAACAAAGTTACAGTAGCTGAGAATCACACTTCCCTCTTTACACAGTTCTGAGACTCTTATAAAGATTTGCTTGTTAAAAGGTTGAAACACAACTGTTTGATTAAGACCCACAGCCCGGCTTCAGGAAGGGCAAGTCACAACATATGGGCTGCCCCAGATTGCGGTCTTTATTATTGAAGAGTTTGCCCCTGTAAATTCATCCATGGGCACACCGGTTTATGGACCAGAGGCTTTGTAGTTCTTACAAATATTTTTCTTGCAAGTGATTCAAAAATGTTACTTTTGAGAGTTTAGCCAAACGAGCTACCGTAACCTCAGTAAAACGAGTTACTCCAACACCAAGTACCACAACCTAACAAGACTCTGGAATCGTTTCATTTCTTATTTTCAGGAGGGTTACTAAGAAAGTGTGTTTGCTGACCTTCCTCATAAGGAATAATCCAATTATCGACTTGTAATTTTGTTCCTTAGAAACTTTATCCTCAAGTTGTCGTTAGGGAGACAGGGATTTTGTTGTTGTTGTTGCTGGTTTTTGTTTTACTACGTTATCGTGGCTGAGTCACACAGCGTACATACAGGTACACATCGCGTTGTTACACATGTTCATTGCCATTCTGATACACACACACTGAAAGAAACCTGCCATTCCAGATTTTTGTCCTCTGGCATCTGTCGTATTTGCTTGTCTTTATTTACTTATCTTGAATTCTCACTGCATTTATCGCATCCTGTGCAGTATTTGTGCTGGGCGGGTCACGGCTCCCAGAGATATGGCCGTGTACCAATTCCCAGGATTAATTAACCTGTGAGCGTGGCCTTATTTGGAAAAAGGGTCTTTGCAGATGTGATGACCCTGCATTTTCTAGGTGGGTCTTCAATGCAATTATATGTATCCTGAGAAGAAAGAGGCAGAGGGACACTTGAAACAGACGCAGGAGAGAAGGCGACGTGAAGATACAGGCAGAGACGGGAGTGATGCGGCTGCAAGCCACGGGGCACTCGCAGCCTCCCGAAGCTGCAAGAGGTGAGAAACGGACTCTCCCCGACAGCTTCCAGAGGGAGTGTGGCCCTGCTGACAACTCGATTTCCGACTCCTGGCCTCCAAAACTGGGGCAATACATGTCTGTCGCTTTGCGTCCACCCAGTTTGTACTAATTTGTTACAGCATCCACAGGAAACAAATGCAGTGTTCTGGAGTGCGTTTCACTGCCTTTTCTGAGTCCTCAAAATTGCTCACACAATGTTGTGGAATCCCCTTCCCCATCAGGCACCGTGTCCTAGGATCCTGCTGGTGCCCCAGGGCTCATGTTCGCACAGCCTGGCCTGAGAAGCCTTGTGTCTCCACCCCAACCAGCTTACAGGGTGTAAGATTTACTCAGCTCCACCTCCGAACTCTCAGCCCTGAGAAAGTCTCTGACCCCTCGAGTCCAAGCTTTTCATCTTAATCACCTCCCCTGAAACCTTGCTCTGGCCATTTTCCTTTCTGGAAATCATTTTCAGTCTGTCCCCCTGTGTCTGCACCTGCTCTGTGCCGAAAAACATAACCGGGTTCATCAATGTTGAACAGTGCAATTGTGCCCTGCTATCTGCTGCCCTACTTAACTTTGTGTTTTTTAAAGGTCACTTCCAGCGCCTGACCATTCACTCATTCCAAATCATTTCAAATGCAGCCTTCGTGTGTACCATCTGCTGTTGTTTCAAACTCAGTGGTGATTTTGTGAAGCCCAGTTCCTCTTCCTTGGATACCACCTTGTTTGCCCCACATCTAGCATCTAGCTCCACTGTGGGCTGTATCTTGGACATCCAACTGGTCTCGTAGATTCAACATGTTTACAACCAAAAATATCATCACCTTGAACTCCAATATGTCTTTCAATGTCCCTCTCAGACTGTAACCTAGGTGCTAAATATTCTTTTTTTTTCTATTCTCTTCCACTGTACACAATCTGTTGCATTATCCTCTTCCCCCTACCCTGCCGATTTTACTTCCTTTACATCTATGTAATTGATTAATTATTATTGCCACTCCATCAGATGTAAAGAGACTCTCATTACTTACTTGTCTGCTGGGCTATTACAATTATATTTTAATACATATTCTGTCTTCTGCCTTCCTTCATCCTGCCCATTTCTACAAGACCTCTGACATTAATTTTTAACAATGTATTTATTAACATATGCTTTCTTTGTACAAAATCCTCTAATGACTGTCTATCTTCTATTGAATTCATTATATTCAATTTAATTTACTTCAACTGACATCAAAATGCCCTTCACAGTGAAAAAGTCATTACCAGGGCTGACGTTTTTGTAGCTTTTCTGCATTCCAGACACTGTGAAGCTTCACTCACGTTATCTCCTTGGATCTCCACAATAACCCCAGGTGGCGGGGACTGTTCATATTTTGGTTTTATAAATGAGCATCCTGAGGTTTAGCCAGGACTAGAGCTGGTCCCTCTATCTTTACAGACTAATGAGAGAGGCTGTCCCTGATACCCTAACCTCCACTCCTTCCCTGAGTCCCCCCAAAGGCTTCCTCTTTTCTGCCTCCCTCTGTAGACCTTATTCCTGCTCAGTTCTCTCGCCTCTGCCTCTTCCGCTCATCCGCATACTTTGAGGCCTGCTGCCAGTACCAGCTCTCTTAAGAAGTCACTCATTTTCCCCTGTTGGGTGGGATTTCCACCTCCTTCAAGCCTCCACTGTGCCTCACTGACTCCCGCGGGCCCTTTCTAACAGCACGGCACATAGATGTCTTGTCCCGCTATGGGCTTGTGCATTCACTGAGTATGGATGGGTGTGTCTTCCTTCTCATCTTTGTGTCTTCTTCAGTATTTACTGCCCTGGTCTGAACACAGCAGGGACTCAATATTTGCTGAATTCCAATGCCCAGAGTTTCTGCCTTGCTAACAGGTAGGCTCTTTTAAGGGCAGGAACAACACGATAATCAATTTGTGTATGTTTTATAGTATTACACACAGTGCATTTGGCACTCAAGCATTGAATGAATGAACTGAACAAGAGGAAGAAATCACTAAGCTCTCTGGATTTGTTCCACTGTAAAATAAAGGGATTCCATCCAGATCTAAATGTTCTGAGTTTAAGATTCTGTATATTCTAATCTTACTCTTTTGCGCCAGTAAACAAAATACAAGTGAGCTTTTGTATCTCCCAAAATTTAATCTAAGAAAACATCATAACTGTTTTTTATGCCTTATTTTATGTTAAGTTTGATGCCAGATATTTTATTAACTTTTGTTTATACTAGAAATCTTTAAGCATCAAAGTAAAGTGGAATGTTTCAAATGCTTTAAGAAATGAACCTGTATATACAGAGAATAAGATTTTAAAGAAGATATTCAGCTGTGAAAGAACTATGAAGTTAATGTTTTAGAATTGTGTCATATATCCTGAAGGTCAAGGGTTCTACACAATCTAAAATATCCATTCAGACAGCTCTACAACATTTCCTGTTTGTAATCACCAAGCAATCAATGTCAGTTATTCCAATGCCTTTGTTTTAGTAAGAAGAATTTTGATCAGATACCATGTTCACAGAAGCATTGGACACAATTGCCTAAGAAGCAACCCAAGTGTTCCTGAATAGGGGAGCAAAATGTAGTGCTTACCTGCAATAGAATGTCATTTGGCTTTAAAAAGGGAGGGAATTCTGACACGTGCTGCAACATCGAAGAACTCTGGAGGCATTGTTAAGTGAGCTAACTCTGTCACAAAAGGACAAGTATTATCCGTGTCTAGTGAGATATCGTGCCTCTAGCCATCAAAGTCACAGAGTCAGACAGTGGAATGGTGGTGGCCGGGATGTGGGGGAGAGATGGGCGAGGAATTTAGTGGGTACAGAGGTTTAGTTTGGGAAGATGGGAAACAGATGGAGACGGTGGTGGTTGTTGCACAACAACGTGAATGTACCCTTAGAGATGGCGAGAATGGTACATTTTATGTTATTTAGACTTTTCCACCAAGAAAAAAGAACAGCATTGATGTGAAAGGACAGCGGTAACATCAAAAATGTGAGAATGAGGGAAATCTATAATATATTCTTCTCTGGTTCAAGTACTCTGATCAAGTATAATATTATCTAGAGCTAGTGAAGTTGCTGGCCTTGAATTGGCTGAGGATGCTGGAGGTGGAGGAACAGGACCAGAGATACTCCTGCCTGGAGGAGGGGCAGGTCTAGGATTTCTCTGTTGCGTCATGAGGAAGGGGCATAAAGAGACAGCCCTGTTATGCTTAGGAAGTAGACTGTCTTTGCCACCCTATACTATTACGGACTGAGCTGTGTCTCCCCACCGCCCCAAATTCATGTATCGGAGCCCTAACTCCCAATGTGATGGTATTTGTAGATGGGCGTTCAGAAGGTAATTAGGGCCAGGTTAGGTCATGAGGGTGAGACCCTCGTGATAAGATTCCCAATAATCAAACATGAGAGGAGGAACAGCTCTCTCATCCCCACGTGCACAAAGGAAGGAAAAACCATGTGACGTAACACTGAGAAGGTGGTCTTCCCAACGTCACCTGGAACCAAGTCAGCTGGCACCTTCATCTCGGACTTCCAGCCTCCAGAAGAGAGAGAAATAATTTCCACTGTTTGGCCCACCCAGTCTGTGTATTTTGTCAAGGTGGCTGGAGCAAACCAATACACATGAATACCCTAAAGAGGTGAGTGTGGTAAGAAGGCCTGAGAGAGGGCCCTGGCATCTGCACTCTTGACCCTGGGTGAAGTGGGTGGGACCGGATGGAACATACCAGAGAGAGCACCCACCACCACAGCAAGGGTGAGCCCCAGGGCCTGGCTGCTGGTTCTGGGCAGCAGATGAAGAGCTTTGGTGGTAAGACTGTATCATTCTCTATGACAGTGAGGTCTGGGGTCCCTCAGCACCTCCTTCATGGTCATTATCACGGTCTGTGATAGACAGAATCATAGACACATGCATAGTTTTAAAGAGTAAGAAGAGTGTGGGAGCATATTAAGGGGAAAAGAGGAAAAAGAACAGAGCAAGAGGGTGAAACGCAGAACAAAATGTTGGCAGGAACTGCTGGGGAGAAGTGGGAGAGGTTGTCTGAGCTTTGCGGCCTCCGGTGCACTCGTGTGACATTAAAATTAGATTTTGACGAATTTTCCCACATATTACTTGGCTTCAGAAGTAAGAAATATAAAGGGAGAGTCATTTCTGCTATTGGAAGTCTTGAAAAATGAAAATAGATTTGAACATTTCTGTGTGTATTTCCAGTTCCACAGACAGGCTCCGGCTCCCCTCAAGAACGGCCTTAAGAGCATTTCTGTCGGTGGTGATTAAACCGCGTGTTCCGTGGAAGGCTTGGCCGAGGGTATCACAGGCACACAGCTGTCTCTGTCCACAAAGCACCAATTTCCCCCTTTAATTGTTTGCCTGTCAGAATCAATATCTCTCTGGGGTCTGCTTTTGGGGCCCAGCCAATCAGCTCCATTGTGCTGACAGAGCTCAGCTTGTGCCAAAGGGAGCTGCTGCCTCAGCCCCCATTAAGGGAACAAAGCAGACAATCATCCCAGACATCACACCCCATTGCTATGGCAAACGCTACTGTGACTTGAAAATCACAGACTGTGGGAGAGTGAAGGGGGCCTGGAGACCCGCTCACCCCTACCCAGCACTTCCCTGCAGAAGAGACAGGAGGGGAGCAGTCACACAGGGTGCTGGTGGCAGAGCCTGGGCACCCTCCCACCCCCACCTTCTGATTCCCAGGCCCGTTCCATTTGTGCACTACCTAGCATGGTGACAGCATCAGTGTTCAACGACCCCTCCATCTATCACACCGCACATTTGCCCTCAGCCTTAGACTTGATAAAATATTAGTTACCAGTTGAGTGCTTCTAGGACTGCAAGACATGGAAAAGAAAGAACGCGTTAGGGCAATAGGCTCACTGGGAACCCAGGCTATGACCCTAAACCAAGCTCTTATGAGCAGTTGGGCTAAAAAGGGATGTCCCTGAGGCAAAGGCAGCCAGCTATACCAAGGTCATGGTACAGTGCACATTGCTCTGGCAGCACAGCATCTTCTGAACTCAATGCTTGTGTTTGAGCAATTCCCTCCCATAGAAACACATACAGAACTGAAATGGCCAGGTACACACTTTCTCCGGCCCTGTGATCTAGCTCTAGCCTCAGACTTTCAAGAGGGAACAAATAACCTGAAGAGGTGAGCCTGTGGAGGCAAGTGCCACGGTGGGTGCATGTTCCTCCTCCAGGCTGCGGTGGCCATGGGGCCGGGCGTGGCACCCGGTGTCTGTGGTACAGCACCACACCACTGAGGAGCCCCAGCGATCTGCTCCCTGTGCCTGGCTGCTTCCTGGGCTCCATGTCCAGGCTTCGGAGCCCGTGGCCGCAGACAGGGCTGTGAGTGTGGTTGATTCAGACAAGGCAGAAGGATTGGATTCTTCTTTAAAAACATAGCCTTAACAATAAGAAATTTGAATAATAGTGACTTCGGCACACTGTCACATTATACTTTTTTTTTCAGAGAAGTAAAATTATAGTTTTCCTTTTCCCTGAAAGAATACTATTATTGAAAAAGTTTGACCACAAATTCATAGCAGAAATCTTCACTTGGATCATAACTAGCCAGAGAAAATAGTCAATAGGACTGATAAAAAGAAGGTGTGATGCCGCTGGAAATCCCAAAGAATTGGTATGGCCATAGTTATTCATCTCAAAAGAAGGATAAGATGATTATTAACAAAAGAAAAAGTTTAGGAGTAGGCAAAATGATCCTCTTTAATGAAGCTGGGTGAAATACACCCTCCATTGGATTCCCTAGCATATTTATTAAGGAATTGGTTGTGGAGAACAGGGGGAAGAGATGGATTCCCCTGGATCCGTGCATAAGGGACGAGCTTAGAGAAAATGGGGAATTCCATGCACTGTTGAGTTCTGAGTTTGATCCAAAATCTGAGGCCAGGTTGAGACCTGCTAGCTGCTGTTAGTATACTCAGCAGGTGTCAAGAGTAAACGGGCTGTTGGATGAAAGAGAATAATAGCAGTTAATGATGATTGTGTTAACCCCCCACCCCCACCCCACCCCGCAGAGATGAGATTGTATTTTGAAGGAACTTTCACAGCCAGAACTGGCTATCCTGGGAGCTGACCTCTGCAGGGCTGGAAACACAGGTTCAGGGAACAGGAAATGCCAACGGGGTGTTTGTTTTCATTGAATCTTAGATACGGGCATCAAAAGTTCATTTCGAAAGCAAAGGGAAAGTTCTGACGGTGGTGGAAGAGTGGGACTTGGCACTTCTCAAACAATGATGAGAATGAGGAGAACTCTGAAAAGGGAAGAATACCAGGGAAATAGAAATATTTGAGAGCTTGTGTACTCTGAGCTTAACTAGAACCTTAATCTGCTGATAAGGTAAAACTTCAAACACTGGAATTTCCCTGAGCTAGCTGCTTTCAGAAATGCAAGTACAATGTAACTTGGGGCACGATATTTTATGCTGCATGTACCAAGGTTACACATTATAGAACACTTTTCTTTCAACAGCTAATAACTGGTTTTGACATACAGGAATTCCTTCCTACTAATTTCAATTTACTGCTCTTTTTCTAAACACAGAGAACTATTGTGTGGTGTACAGAAAATGATAAGGGGTGTCGGGTGACCCCCAGAGGGTGTTCTTTCCGCCCTTTCTTAGTTAGGCACCTGTGTCTGGAGTGTGTGCCTGCTAACAAAGAGCTGGATCTTCGGCGAAGGCTGCAGTCAGAGGGTTCTTACATGAAAGATGACTTCACTAGGTGGTCATATCAGTGTGGTGATGAATTTCATTGGACAGTTCCTGCTACTCCAAAGATACCGGCCTCCATTACCAATACTGCTTCCACATGGGGGGAAGTTACCACCTGGCAGCGACTGGTATGGCTTACTGGTATGGAAAAGCTGAAGTCATCTAGAGCAACCATAAATATCGAAGGTGGAAGAGGCTAGACCCCACAACCTACCACATGTAGCCATGAATAAAGTCATGGAACATCTGTGAATAGGGGTCGATACGAGAGGATTAAAAAGCTAGGGGGTCGGACAATTCCATCCACCTATGCAGAGTGACTATTGAAATACACTGTGACTGTTCGACATACACGTTTTGTCTGACTAATGGGTATTTTCTTACTAACATCCTCTTCCTGCATGAAGATAAGGATGATAGGGTGCAGTTCTGATGCTACTTCTATTTGTGTGCTATCCAAAGAAACTGAGTCATAGCCCAAGCCGTTGGAAATTTTAAGGTTTATATCCTAAATAGATCATTATAGCAACTGAACAGAGGGTAAATGAACGGGGGTGGGGGGTGGTAATATAAGAAGAAGGGAGATTCGAAGGGAAAATATTTCAATAGTCTCTGTCAAAGATAAGAATCGCCTGAACTAATACCATTTCTGTAAGGAAAGAGAGAAAGGGAATTTTTTTTCAAGTTCAGGGGTTAACCCCATCACCCTCGGTGATTCACTGGATGAAAGGGGACTGGGTGAGAAAAATGAAAACAGAATAATTTCTGGGTGTTTCAGAGACTGTATTGCTTGGGGTCTGTAGATGGGCAGGGCAAAATAAATATAAAACAAAGAGTATAAAAACAAAAATTAAACCACCTTGTGACTTCCTCAAGTTCATGTTAGCCCTGTTTGGTCTTTGTCACTGAGGGGGTGGGAATCAGAGATTTAGTTGGAATCAGGTGGACGGGACGCGGAAAAGGTGTCAATTTGGCACTCACACCTGGGATGGGATGATACCCACACCTGCAGGAAAAGCAAAGAGTATATGATTCGGATGCCATGAGCTTCACCACAGAGGCAGGGCACCATGTGATTTAATAAAGGCACACTGAGTGTGCTAAACAGTGACAATGCCCGCACACTCTGCACGTGTGGTGCTTGGTGCATCCCAATCACATCTGCCTAGGGGATGTTCAATGGAGTCACACACAAAGGATGTTTTGGTTTAACGAGAAATTCTTTTTCATGCACATTTCAAGCAGGAAGATGCTCTTAACAGCTAAATGAGCCTAAAATCCTTTCCTCATCTCAGTGCATGGAGAGGAGGCTTATCTCCATGGTAGGCTGCACTGGGCCACGGGGGGACAGCCATCACCCCATCAGTCTCTTACAGAGTGCTCGCATTAGAACAAGGAGGCACTGCCCAACCACTCCAGCACTCCCAAGTGATGGCCCAGAGGTAGGAAGCAGCTGATCTGGTCTAGACAGGGTCATCTGGGACACACTAAAGATGATCCAGGTTGGCCTAGGGCAGGAATTACTCCTTAGTCACATGGTCAAGGGTTATCAGCGGTTCTCGGGCAAGAATTGGTTGCTCTGTCTTCTAGCCCATTCACTGTATTTCAAGTGTGCATAGTGACTCGGACATATTTTTTATTTCAGTGTGAAATGACTCCATTTCAGGAGTCATTTCAGTTGTTCTTGACCATGCTGTTTCATTCTCTGAAGCACTGAGTGTCGAACCCACCTGGAGACCAGCAAACCAGCACTCCCAGGAACTCCCAGAGGTAAGAGTGTGCAGTAGAGTCAAGGGTTTGACATACAGAGTTGGAAAAATGAGCTGAAAAGTCCTCTTTAACAAGTTCTTTCTGAATAAGTAGAATTGTGCTTGGGTGAGCTAAATGCTATATTAAAATCCTACAAGGACTGCACCTCGAAGATTTGACAGTATTTACAACCACGTGAATTCACTTATTCATCGCATAAGTAGTCATCAAATGTTGACTATGCTGGACACTGTGGAAGATTTATTAGGAAGCAGCGAAGCTGGAAATAATGAAGCTAGTTAGGCTGTTGTCACAATGCAGAGGGAAACAGATGAGGCCCAAGGTAGAGGCAGTGGCATTCATTAGTAGGGAGGAGACAGACAAAGGAAATTTAGACACAGCCAATTGTCCATAGGTAATATAGAAATTAATTAATTAATCAGTGTAGTACATAAGACAAGTCCAATACTATATAAAAGAGCAAGAGGTTACATTGCATAGAGCCTAACTTACGATGAACAACTGACCTGCCTCTTACATAGTGAGACCCAGAGCACCACCCAGCCTGTAGGTCAACAACGAGAATTTCTTTGGCCAAGTACCAATCCTGTCCTCTCATCAAAGAATTCAACCTGGATTTATGTGGAGGGCAAAGGAGTCAGCTCTGTAAGTCCCACCTGAAATCCACCCTGGGCATAAACTCACTCCGACGCCTGGGCTATGGAGATGAGTATCTGCAAAATGGCAAAAACCGCATTTCTCAATAATTTTGAAAGAATTTAAGACTCAACCAGGAGCAGATAAAGATGAATGATAAGAATAACAGTAAAAAAATATGTAATACGTAAATAATAATAGTAAAATACATATACATATATATGTGTATATATACCTTACAGTAACGGTACCAGAATAAATATTTATTATATCCATAATACTTTTCTATTTGCAAAATATAGGATTAATTGCACTGGAAGACAAAGTGTCTGCCATTTGCTGTAATACTCTGTATATAAACATGAGTTTGTATGTGTGTATACGTGTGTGTTTTGAGAACGAGACAAGAAGAAACATTGTGACATTTCAGATCAGGAATCTGATTCAGTAACTAAAAGCAAGGACTAAATTCAATTCAGACCCCAAGGCCTAGTCCAGTGAAAGCACACCCTTTAGGGAATCTCTTTTTTCTGGGTCCAAGCTGATGTCACTTGGTACAAATCCAACATTTACAATCTGAATTGAATGAAATAAGATAGATGAATTAGCTCGTATTTTCTTAAAGAATTAGTTCAGTCGGCCTAAAATATAATGCCATTTATAAAATTTCTTTCATATCCATCTTCTCAGAATACATATATTATACAACATATGTTTCTAAAATTAGATTTTCCCTTTGCTTTATCCAAACATTTGAAAAGGTACTTTTGCAATAAAAAGACTTATGGCAGAAATGTTTTAAAAATGTCAGGGGCTTAGTTTGAGATT
>VMDR010023224.1:0-15729 GCA_007922815.1 Macrotus californicus | reverse complement strand
TGAAGATTGTCCACTGCCAGCCTGAGAGTGTCTGCTGGCGTCTCCTGATTGTCCGTGAGAAGTTGCCTGCCTCCCTCTGACAGAGGGTCCAGACTGTCCATGTTGAGATCCAGACTGGCCATGACTGGACACTGAGTGTCCCTGTTCACCACCTGAATGGCCAACACTGTCACTGACCTCACTGTGGCTTCCTTCCCTTCTTCTCCTGTCAGATCCTACGTGTGAGGATTGTCCACTGCCAGCCTGAGAGTGTCTGCTGGCGTCTCCTGATTGTCCGTGAGAAGTTGCCTGCCTTCCTCTGACAGAGGATCCAGTCTGTCCATGTTGAGATCCAGACTGGCCATGACTGGACACTGAGTGTCCCTGTTCACCTCCTGAACGGCCCACACTGTCACTGACCTCACTGTGACTTTGTTCTCTTCCTCTACTCTGGTCAGATCCTACCTGTGAGGATTGACTATGGCCAGCCCGAGAGCGTCTGCTGGCGTCTTCTGATTGTCCATGATTGGATCCTTGCCCTCTTGTAACAGAAGACCCTGACTGTCCATGTTGAGTTCCAGCCTGTCCATGAGTTGATCCTGAGTATCCCTGTGCCACACTTGAATGGTCTTCACTGTCACTGACCTCACTCTGACTGGATTCCTGTGTTCCTCTTGTTCCTGACCCTGACTGTTGGTTTTGCCCATGACTAGATGACTGACCTAAATCAGTTCCGCGTTTACCACGGCTACCTGATCTACTGGAGCCAGCGGTATTCTGTCTATGGGTAGAAGATTGATGGGAATCCGATGCATGTTGTCCTGAGACAGATGACTGACCTGAGACAGCTTCATTTTGGTCATATCCAGAGGACTGACCTGAGGCAGACCCATTTTGTCCATAGCCAGAGGACTGACCTGAGCCAGAGTCATGTTGACCATAGCTAGAGGACTGAGTCGAGCCAGATCCATGTTTTCCAAAGCCTGAGGACTGACCTGAGCTAGACTCATGTTTGCTATAGCCAGAGGACTGACTCATGCTAGACCCATGTTCACCACATTTAGAATAATCATTTGGAGGACATCCTGTT
Source organism: Macrotus californicus (assembly GCA_007922815.1). Classification (NCBI taxonomy): domain Eukaryota; kingdom Metazoa; phylum Chordata; class Mammalia; order Chiroptera; family Phyllostomidae; genus Macrotus; species Macrotus californicus. The sequence goes on along the minus strand of VMDR010023224.1, from coordinate 14,660 downwards.
TGATGAGAGTTCATGGAGTGTTTACAGGAACCAGATCCTTGTTGACCATAATTAGAAGATCGACGTGTTCCATACCCGTAGTGTCCACAGCAAGAGGACTGACTTGATCCTGTTCCCTGTTGTCCTCCACAATTCTGTGGTTGACAACATGCCCTAGATTTATATCTTCTATGACATGAAGACTGACTACAGGAGGTAGGCTTACATTGACCATATCCAGAGGATTTACCTCCTGAGGTACATCTGTGACATTCTCTTCCCTTATATCCTGATTGACAACCCAACTGAGTATGTCTAGATTTAGTTCCTTGCCCTCCAAATCTACCTTCCTGACAAGAGCTAGAAGCATTTTGTGTTCCTCCACACCCACTTGTATTGCTAATACCACATACATAGCTTTGTCTTCCACTGTCTCCTGAACCTTTAGAACTAGATGCAAGCTGTTGTCCTCCACTTCTTCTTGACTGAGTAGAGTTTGATTCATGCCCACTAACCTCCAATCCACATGAGAGACCACTGTGACCTGTCCTTCCCCAACTCTTAGATTCAGATCCAGATTCATATTCCTCCCCAGACTCCCTAGAGGGGCTAACATGTGAATTGTTTCTTCTTTCCTCTAGCTTTCCAGAGCTGGAACCATGTCTTTCTTTGCCACTACTCCGTGAGTGACTAGAGCTAGACCCATAGTGCCTTTTCTCAAATTCCTCTTGGTTCCCTAAGCTAGATGAACTACCTTGCATCCCCAGCCTCCAGGAGTTGGACCCATGTCTGTGTTTCACAGTTCTCCTTGAGCCCTTAGAACCATAACCATGCTCCTCTCCCTTACTCTGACTTGGATTTTTGTAACCTGATTTCTCTCCTGATGTATCCTCATCGTCTTCTGTTTCACTTTCTTCCTCTGGGTGTCGGTGACCATTCCTGTGCTGCTTCTTTGACCCTGAAGCTTTGCAGTATTCTTTGCTGAGAACCTTGTTGCAGGCCATAGCCAGCTTGAATACCATCAGAAGAAACTCATTAAAGTCCAGTCTTCGGTCATGATCTCGATCCAGCATATGCATAATGACTTCCACTGTATCTGGATCATCTGGGTTCTGTATATGAACAACACACCAAAGGAGACTTGGTCAGCCTAGCCCACATATTCAGCTAAAATATGCAGGTAGGTCTGTGGAATTGTAGATGTTTGACATTAGGTATTTTTAATCCATTCAAGAATTACTTTAGGCTAAGGCAGCCTGACAGGACCCAGCAGGTGTGAAGAGGTAATAGAAAAAATAAAGACTATTGAGATCCTCATAAGAATATAGCTCAAGGACCTAAGTAGAGAACTAGGTACTCAAATATGGCATGTAGGAAGGAGTTGAATAAACCAAGTTCAGTACCTGGTGTACTTTAGTTTTACATACATTTTAAACATTACATGTTAATATATTCTATGTTAGGATGTATAATTTTTTAGTTAATAGCTGAGTCCTTTCAAAAATGCATATTTTTTGCTTTTGATTTTTAGTCAACTGGCTACTTGGTCAACTCCCTCTGTAGATGACTTCCCTCTCTATACTTTTTCTTTCCCATTTGATAACCTTAGTACAAATTTTATTTTCTGCTTTTTCAGAATTGGAAGCCTAGGGGCATGAAGAAGTCTGAGGGGTCCACATGGTGGGAATGTACAAGAATGTGAGGAAAAATCACTTTTCTAAAAATAAACACTGTCTCAACAGACTTTTTGATGTCACAAAGAAGTACTGCTCATAGAGTTTGCTCAAGGATCATTGGAACTGTGCAATTTTAAGCTAATATTTGGTTATATAACCAAGAATGTATAGCACCATCAAAGTCCTAGGACATGGTCCTCACCTTCAGAATTGGCCGAAACTCTTTCTCCAGAAGTTCCTTTAGCTCATCCATGCTGAGTGTGGCACATTCCCCATCTTGGCTGGTGTATTTGTAGAAAACATCAATGACGGTGACAACACTTCTCAAGAGGTTAGTCATCTTTTTATACGTTTAAGTGAACCTGAAGAGAAAAACAAAACAAAAGACTGAATAATTTGTTTCCTTTCCTTTTAATTTATAAGCAGTTCTGATCTGAATAATCATCATCATGATTTTTTGAATTTCTAGTCTCTTTAAAACCTAAAGTACCTCAAAAATAAAGTTGGGTCAAGGATGATATAAAACCTTTCAACACAGTGAAAAATAACTTTGTTAACATTAGTCATAAGATGCTACTGGCTGAACTGGGACTATGTATATCTCAGGTCTCCATGTCCTGGATAAATATTTTTTTTTTCTTAATGACTCTACTCCTGGTGTACTTTGATGTCCTAGGTATCATGCTGGGGCTTCCAAAGTTTTCAGAACCACCCAGACCTATTACTCTAGTCTCTCTTGCTAGTTTCACTGATTTTCTAGAGTCAAAAGCAACAAATCTTCTACCATGCATACCTCAGGCACTAAAAGCTAAACTAAACCCTTAAGGCCTTTAAAAAATAAAAAATGGGCAAAGTGGCCCAATGTATTCTTTGTTTCCCAGAGGCCTGAGATAGGTCTCATGAGAGCTTAGGAACTATCCTAATCTCAGCCCTTGACCACTGTTCTCTTTCGTTAATCAGGGAGAAAGGCTCAGAAAAGCAGGCAGCAATTTGGCTAGTAGATGATTTGATCTGGGACCTCTTGGAATTAACATTGAACAAGGAAGGGACTCTACAACAGTGCTAGCCTCCTCTCTGTTTGAGCTGGACATCCCAGAAGAGATGGCATGCCAAAAGACTAGGAAGAGAATATGGAATGGCCTATAAGAAGGCAAACTTCTCCACAATGACCAATTAATTCTAAAAAGATCCCAGAATAAATTAAACTAGCCAGACAAATAAGCCAGTAAAAGTAGAAGAAAAAAGAAACAAAAATGGAAAGGCCAAATATATATTAACTCTGCCTTAGCTCAAACACTTGAATTTCTTCTGTGGACAATGACCAATCGAATATCCATAGAGAGAGCTGGATGAATTTTCTCTCACCTGGTTCACCAAAGGAACAAGTAGGAAAAAAGCCTGATGAAGCTTGCAGGGTGACAATGACTGAGATAGTGGCCCTTAAATAGCTAGCATGTGGGTGATGCCCTCTGTGGGATGGACTGATTCATTTCCAATCAAACCTAACTCCACCTCTGTCCATGTTTACCTTCCTACTCCTTTGCATTCTCATCTTTGAGATGATTGCAGAAAGGCTGGTACCAGCCCACTTTTCAGGTTGAGGGCATGTTGCAGGGCACTTTTTTTCAGGGTCATACACTTGTGAACAGCAGATACTGTGTTTTGGAGGACTCATGTAGTTCATTTTCATTGTCTAGTACCCACAAAAAGCAGCAAGCTGTAAGGTACTTGGCAGGTATGCAATAAATGATTATTTAATTAAAAATTAACCTAGGCCATTAGGCTCACCTAACTCATATCTTTTTGTAATAATAATTGCCATTTATTGAAACTTTACAATGTGCAAGGTATATGCTGAATACTTTTCACACATCATCTCATTTAATTTTCACATTTCTATGAGATGTGTATTGTTTTTTCTCATTTTACAGATGCAGAAATAGGTTCAGAGAGCATAAGAGTCATCTCCAAGCAACACAGCTAGCAGGTGGAGGAAGTGTTTGAACCTATATCTACCTTATCATAATGCCCTTGCTCTTAACCATTATACTAACTTATCTCTGTATATTGATTATATATGCCTATTACACAAAAATTATGCACTGTTTTAGGTGTGTCAGTTCTACCCAAATACAAAAAATATGAAAGAGTAATATAAAGAGTGCTATAATATAAAGAGCCTGAAAAAGAAGAAACATATTCTCTGGCCCTTTGAAGGTTCTTTTCTAGACTAGTAAAGTATAACTTAAGGAGCTAAATACAAAAGTAATGTCTTCAGAAATGTTCAGGGTGAATTTAGAGTGGACTTTCTTCTTGGGTTTTCTGCTTTCCATTGGTAGTCTGGCAGCTTGGGCCTGAACCCTTGGGAAAATTTCACTTATGTACATAAAGTTTATCAAATATAATACCTGAGGGAAGCAAAAATAGTCAGAAAGCAGTATTAGGTGTGAAGAACCAGCTTTTCTGTACTTTGCCACCAGGTGATGCTGATGCTGATGCTGGTGAATGATGTAGATAGCAGCTATCATTAATTAAGTGCCTACTATCTTCTGGACAAGAGGGTTTCATTATACGTGCTTATCTTTTTATTCCTCACAATAACCCTGTAAGGTCAGTATTATTTTCATTCTCATTTTACTAATGATATGAAAGCATAGAGAAATTTAATAGTTCATCCTGGTGTCAGGACTAGGATAGAAACCCATGCTGTCTGATGTGAAAGCCCTGCACTTAACCCCATATATACAGTATATGTGAGGTTGATGAGTTGCTACCTGGGTACTCCTTCAGGGGAGCCATCATATCCTATTGACCTCACTATCTGGACAGTACCTAGGACTTAGTAAACAAAGTGAGAGTCTGTTCACAAAATGTTAATGAATGTACCACTGAGGTAAACCCATGGCCCTCATAGCCAGGGAGTCCTAGACCAAAGTGACCACACAGAAAGTTATGTTGTCCCTTGGATGTTATGGTCATTTTTAGTTGTATGCATCTTTTGAAATTATGCTTATTTTTGTTGTGAAGACTGGTATGCCAGGAGGACTTTCAGACTCCCAGTCTCCACATGGAGATTTTTAAAGCCATCCTTGCAATGGCAACTCCAGGATTCTAGCTCAAAACTTTGAAACCAGTTCCAGAGTTTAACTGCTCACAAGACTCCATCATTAACTCTTTTGTATTTACGCTTAGATTTTTCTTCCTTTTCTAACTTGCTTAGCATAATAGACAAAAGCATAAACTTAGGAGTTAGAAAGATCTGAGCTCAAATCTGAACTGTCTTTTACTGTGTCCCTAGGGCAATTTTCTAATCCTCTGAACCCCAGTTTCCTAACTTTTATAGTGGGAATAATAATACTCCCCTCACTGGTAGAGATTACTTCAGATAATGTGTTAAATTTCTTATTGTCTACCTGGCATATTATATACGCTTAGTAAATTATATAATTATTGTAGGCTTCTTCTAAAAAATTATTCAGTGTCTTATACATGTGCTCAATCATGTTTGATGAAAGTAAATTAAGATCCAATAAAAGTACTTTAAAGGAAAAAAATACTACTTCTCTGTCAAAAATCATTGCCCCAGAAGGTAAGTCATGATTCTGATTTTTAATTTTTTTAAAGATTTTATTTAGTTTTAGAGAGAGGGGAAGGGAGGGAGAAAGAGGGGGAGAGAAACATCAATGTGTGGTTGCCTCTTGGGGGCCCCTCACCAGGGACCTGGCCTGCAACCCAGGCATGTGACCTTACTGGGAATCAAACCAGCGGCGATACTTTGGTTCCGAGGCCCACACTCAATCCACTGAGCTATACCAGGCAAGTTTGATTTTTTAAAAAATAACACTTTTGAGATATAATTCACAGACCATAAAATTCATCCTTTTAAAGTATGCAGTTTACTGGGTTTTAGTATATTCACAGAGTTGTGCAATTGTTATACTTATTATGGTGTCTCTGACCTTAAGTAAATTTCCTTACTTCTCAATGCTTCAGTTTTCCCTGTATAATAACTATAATGTGCTATTGGTGCACATTATACAAGAGGACACCTATCAATCATTTCAGCTGCAATTCTGGGGAACAGTTATGGTCCTACTAGAGGTCTACATGCCATTTGGAAAGGAACCGAAGTGATGGTTTCTAAGGATCAACTGGAAGACACCTGCAGAGATTTTTGCCTGCCTGGATTCTGAAAGGTCATTTGGTCCCATGAAGGAGAGTCCTGGAGTCCAGAGCTAGTGTCAGCTACACCATTTCTCTGGATGTGGGCCTCGTTCCCACCATATTTTCCCCATCTTATGATCCTCTGCTCATTCCACATCCACACTGCTCTGGGTTCTGAGGGACTACTAGACTTTGCTTTGAGGCCCCAGTTGGTGATGCTTGTCAATTATTGGCTACTGGATGTCTTGAGGTGGAAGCTATATCTTAGAATGTAAAAAATCATTTTAACTGTACCTATGAAAGTCCCAGATTTTGGTTTTTCCACTGAATGTCAGCTGAGTTTTGTTCTCATGTTATATCCTATTCAAAAGGGGTCTTCTTCAGGTTAAGGTCTGTGCCTATCATAAGAACCAAACATTCTTTCTTTGCTGGAACCCCTATATTGAGGTTTCTCAATGAACTCAATTTAGAGCACAGGTATCTGCGAGTTGATCCAGGAACACTGATACATAATAAATCTTTCTGTAAAAGCAGTTTAGGAAGCTGTTCTTGGCTCACAGTATGATAAAGTGAGAAGAATGTTGACTTTACATAAGACAAATAGTCTTTATATCACAGCTTCAACATAACCACTGTAACCCTGGAACAAGTTTCTAAATCTGAGTCTCTGTTTCCACACCTGTGAAATGAGGATGTTAGATATATGAGAATTAGATGAGATAGTATTAGAATAATGCTGAGCACATGATAAGGATTCAATATATTTTATTTTCTTCTTATTCTCAAATTTAATTTGATTAGGAGAAGGTTATCAATAGGTTTCAGGGACAATGGTTCCTGGAGATGATTCTTAACACCCTTCCTGGTAGTTTTTCTTTCTAAGTGAAATCAGACGCCAGTTGGATTGAACTGTTGGAACCCAGCCTCAAAGGAGCTTACAATTTCTATTATGAAAAGTCCATGAGGATATGCAACCACTAGCTAGACCAGCTGAGAATGCCCCTAGCCCCAAAGTCCTTTCTTACTTTGTCACATCATTGTTGGTATCTCAAGATCCAAGCAACTGAGTCTCACAAAGAGGTGCCTGCTGACACACTGAGGCTTTCGGGGTGTGTGTAATATGAGGCTACAGAAACTTGTTCTGTCCAATGCTAGCTGAAGGGAACTCTCTGGGACCTTCAGACACTTGCTGAAATCTACTCAGAGCAACTGAAGGCTGGGTCTCAGAAGCTCATATGGTCCTTGAAGCCACAATCTCAGTAACATCTGATGACAGTATGGAGGAGAGATTGCCTCCTGATGGATCTGGAAACTCACTGGCTTTATAAACCTGACTGAAGGGGGAGGAACTTGGATTAGCACTGGAGCTCTAGGAGTCACTAAAACTTGTATTTTGACAAATTGTAACATGTGATTGTTAATTAAGGAAGCTAATTCTTTTTTGAAACAGTCTGGGATCTGTACAATCAAAGTAATTTCCTTGGAAGGCTGTGAATATATGTTCAAAATGTTGGGGGGAGCTCTTCTTTCAGAGCATTCCATGCTTCTGAATATAATTTGTTAGATGAATATATTGGCATTTTTAAGCACAAAATTGATTTTTTGAATCATTCATAAGCATTTGGAACAAAGTTTGGTAAATAAAGAGACTAACTCAGAAGGCTAAGGAAAAATAAGGAGTCCATTGTTAAGTATTAAAGTAACCAGACTAATTTTTTCAGTCCAGTGGCTCTCAGCAGTTCTGAAGTAACTTTTGTGGGAACACTTGCTGTGATCCCATGATCCTTCTCACTATAGGAATAGGCTTCCAGTGGTAAGGAAGTCCAGTATTGTGTGGAACAGTATGCTGAAGCTAGATCAGGACTTAAGCTTGGCTGGAGTATGGGCACCAGGGAAGCTTGAAGAGTTATGTATGTCACATCCCCCCACACAAACTTTCACATACAGTTAATATACTGTATACAATATAATGTTATTGAAGATCTATAACATGCAAGGGCCAGTGCTAAGCACAGTGTATTCAATGAAATTACATTGGTTTGGGGTTATTTACAAGCCTGGAATTTCCCATCACTTCTTTCCAATAACCTTGGTACTCTCCTGTTTGAAAGAGTATTGAGGATTTGTCATTTATGATTGCCCAGAATGCGTCGTGCACACATGTGCACACATATACAGAAACATATTTAATAATATACACCTATCCATCTCTAAATCATCATAAATTTTAACTATGGAAAACTTGTTCTACAATACCCAATAAGTCTGATTTTTCTTGCCTGCTGGATGAAGAGAGATTTGACAAAAAAGTATATTTTGGGCTGCCTGGAATGACATCTTTGAACAGGACTAGGGAGAAACAAATCCAGGATCTCTATGAGTTATATATATATATATATATATATATATATATATATATATATATATATATATATATCAGACTTGGATTTAATTTTAGATTAATTAATTTTATTGATTGTTGCCATTATCCATGATAATTTTGTTTTCCTTTAAAAATTAATTATGTTTACTTATAAATAAAGCCACTCCACCCATGTGCTAGTTCCTTGCCTCTGGCACTAATTATGCTTCAGAGCTTGGGTCTTCTGGGATTATTTGGTCTAAATCACCTATGAGCATTTAGACTTTAAGAGGAAGGATAGTAAAGTGGGAACTGTGGAAACCACATCTGCAGTGCCTTGCTTTTGTTTACGTGGGAGGTTTTCTTCCCTGGGGACTAGTGTCTTGAAATAGGGACACTAGGTTACCAGCTCAGCAAGATAATTACAAAAGACAGAGTAATTATTTTATACCACTATTATAGGGTGACTAAGGTTTCAGAGATTGATGGTGTTGTCTAATCTGATTGCCCCACCCACTGCCCTCAGTTTTGTGCAGGTCAGACACTTGGACAGAATTTGATCCCTGATGCTCCAGGACCCCTGGCCTAGGGAGACAATATAAAGCTCTTTAAGATGTTCAAAGACGACATCCACTCATTTCTGAGGTGCATATGACCTGAGAGGCAGGTGTATTCATGGAAAGTGGGACTTTTGGGGCCTTTGCTACAAGGGGAGAGGCTATTAGCCTAGATTTCTGCCAGAGTCTTTCCTGGACCTGTTTCCTAAATCTGGTCCATATGGAAGAATTCAAGGCACACACAGGATAGAACTCTTAAAGGAATATGTTTCTTGACTTCTCCTTAAAAACTAAAATACAATCTATAACAAACTTGTGTAGCCCGGTGATGAAGAGCATAAACCTTGGAATCTGAAAGATATGGGTTGGAATTATGCCTCTGCTACACCCTAGTTATATGAGTTAATATCTGTAAATATGGGTAATTTTCTTCATAGAGTTGTTATAAAGCTTAAAAGGCTTTAAGTCAAGTGCCTGGAACAAAACAATTCAACAAGAGATATAAATTGCTGCTTTTACTCAAATAAAAATACTATTTTTTTACATTTGATTGAAATACTATATTTTCTGTTTGTGTGTGATATTGTGAACATCACTCTTTCCAGTTTTATTGTGAGAGCTGAAATATGTCAGACATTGTGTTCGGATTTAATCAGCAGCTCTGGGCATCTAATACCATACAAAGTGGCCTGTGATTGGTTGGCCTGGAAGAAAGCCTTGGTTATAGCTCAGTTGGCTGGTGGACCACATTGATTAAAGGTGATTAGGATGCCAATAATCTTTTTTTAAGTATATTTTATTGATTATGCTATTACAGTTTCCCCAATTTTCCCCCCTTTATTCCTCCTCCACCCTGCACCCCTCAACCCTCCAGCACTCCCCACCTCTTAGTTCATGTCCATGGGTTGTACATATAAGTTCCTTGAATTCTCTGTTTCCTATACCATTTTTTACCTCTCCCTATCTATTTTATGCCTACCAATTATGCTTCTTCCTTGTATCCTTTCCTCCCTATTCCTCCCCCCTCCCCACTGAAAACCCTTCATGTGATGTCCATACCTCTGATTCTATTCCTGTTCTACTTGTTTGTTTAGTTTCTGTTTTCATTGTTTTTCTTTTTTTAGGTTCATTTGTTGATAGTTGTGAGTTTGTTTTCATTTTACTGTTCATAGTTTTTTATCTTCTTCAATTTCTTAGATAAGTCCCTTTAACATTTCATATAATAAGGGCTTGGTGATAATGAACTCCTTGAACTTGACCTTATCTGGGAAGCACTTTATCTGCCCTTCCATTCTAAATGATAGCTTTGCTGGATAGAGTAATCTTGGATGTAGGTCCTTGCCGCCTTTCATCCCTTTGAATACTTCTTTCCAGCCCCTTCTTGCCTTCAAGGTTTCTTTTGAGAAATCAGCTAAGTCTTATGGGCACTTCTTTGTAGGCAACTCTCTCTTTTTCTCTTGCTGCTTTTAAGATTCTTTATCTTTAATATTGGATAACTTAATTATGATGTGCCTTCATGTGTGCTTCCTTGGGTTCAACTTCTTTGGGACTCTGTGGGCTTCCTGGACTTCCTAGAAGTCTATTTCCTTTGCCACACTGGGGAAGTTTTCCTTCATTATTTGTTCAAATAAGTTTTTCATGTCTTGCTCTTGTTCTTCTCCTTCTGGCACCCCTATAATTCAGATATTGGAACACTTAGTTAGTTTTCCCAGAGGTTCCTCAGCCTCTCTTCATTTTTTTGAATTCTTGTTTCTTCATTCTATTCTGGTTGGATATTTATTTCTTCCTTTTGTTCCAAATCATTGATTTGACTCCTGGTTTCCTTCCTGTCACTGTTGGTTCCCTGAATACTTTGCTTTATTTCACTTTGGTTATCTTTCTTTGTTCTTTTGTTTTTTGATAAGCTCAGTCAGTTCTGTGAGTATTTTGATTACCAGGGCTTTAAACTCTCCATCAGATAGGTTGGCTATCTCCTCACTGCTTAGCTCTCTTTCTGGAGTTTTGCTCTGCTTTTTCATTTGGGCCCTATTTCTTTGTCTCAGCGCACCTATTAAGTTGTAAGGGGATGGGGCCTTAGGTATTCACCAGGCCAGGGCAACCCTCCTTGCTGTGCTGCAGCGCTGCTGGTCTGGTTGGTCTGATTGACTGTTTCTTTAATTCCTTGGTTGTTGGAGTTCCATGCAGTTCAATTTTCTGGCACTTCTGGTTGTTTATTGATTTTAGATTGGTTGTTATCCTCCTTTTGGTTGTGCAAGGAAGTGAAGAGTTTCTACCTATGCCTCCATCTTGGCCAGAAGGAAGCCAGGATGCCAGTAACCTTGATGCTATTCATGGTGATGATAATGATGACACCAACTCTGTTCATAGTGAAGTAGAGTCCTCAGGTCAAACACGTTTAATTTTACAGCAACAGGGCAAAGGATAGGCCCTGGATATGTGTCCAGGGTACACAGATAGTTTCATTCTTCTTCCATGTACTCTGTGACTGATCTACAGGGGAGAGGAGTTCTGTTGTGTATTTGTGTCATTTTTTCAATCTATAACCTTTCTTTCTCTGGTTATACTTTAGCTCCTGGAAGCCCCTTCATAGTTGTGTATGGTTCTTAGCCACCTTATCCTTACTGGGAAGGAATACTCTATACTCTTCCCAAATCTCGAGATCATTGATTCTTTTGCGGTTTTATATGTAGAAAAATCTTTCTGTCCATTCTGTTTCATGAAGAAGCCAGAGAGTCCCAGCAATCTTTAATGGATTATGGGTTTACAGATTTATGGATTTCTCTAAGTCCTGCCCTCTTATTCCATTGCATTCTGATGGGCAGGTCATACTGAGTCGTTCAGATTGGTCTAAGTGGCATTTGCTGACTGAGGAATATTCTGCTTCTTTAGAACCTTCTACATACCTATAAAGCTGACCTATCAAGTTTAACTGCTTCTTTCTCCTGCAGGCTGCTTCAGACTGCCAGTGGCTGGAGTTCAGGTGAAGCAAATCCCAGCTCAATTTAGATCTTTATGTAAAGGCAGAGGCAAGTTTGGTCAAGTACATACCAGCCAAATTTAGATCCTACCTACTATAGGACTGGTTCCCTTAATATTAGTTCCACAACCCAGTAATCTAGGGGGCTAGGCTGAGCTATTTGTTAAACAGCATTGTGATGATAAAGCAAGCTGGATCTCTATTTTGAGAATGGCAGTGAAGGGAGGACCTTTTGATGTTAATTTAAATACAGATTCTGTGGCCCTAACCCTAGGAAACCGAGAGGTTGGCTACTCTGACCCACATCTGCACCAAATCCATTTGTGAAGGACTGCACTCAGCCTTTAGCCAATTTGAAAAGAGTCTTACATGCTTTAATTTTTACACCTAAGAGATATTCACAGGAGCTGTTTGTGCTGGATCATTGGGAAAGGAGTAGGGGGGAAAGTATCAGATATACATCCAGTGCTCATTCTCTAGATACAGCATCAATAGTAGGAGAGCTAACCTCCAAACCTTTTTGTGAAAATGTAAAAGATAAATATGATACAGTATAAGGCAAAGTACACTAGATAATTCTTCACTTCTTTCTGTCATACCTGAAATGCAAATTGTCAGTAAATCCTATTGATTCTACCTTCAGATTATAACCAGAAACTGCATAGTTCTCAACATCTCCGTTGCTAACATCCTGGCCTAATGGCCATCATTTCTTGCTAGTATTCTTAGCCTCATAACTGACTTGCCTGCTTCTTCTCTTAACCCTCTACATTCTATGACAACACAGTAGACAGAGTGAGCATTTTAAAACAAGTTTGAGCACATCATTTCTCTGCTTAATATCCTAGAGTGAATTTCATCTTCATCAGAGTAAGCTAGAGGCCTGAGAGGGAATAAAAGATCTCGTGGTATCCTCATTTTTGTTGCTTTAGTCACACTGGCCTCCTTAATGAACTTGCCAAGTACACTCCCACCTCAGAGTTTCCTCTCTTTGGAGTGTTCTTCCCCAGCTACTGTTCCCTCATTTCCTTTAAGACTATGCTCAGCCCTGGCTGGGTCCTGTGCACTGAGGGTTGCAAGTTTGATTCCCAGTCAGCACATGCCTAGGTTGTGGTGCGGTCCCTAGTCAGGGCACATGCAGGAGGCAACTGATGAATGTTTCTCACATTGATGTTTCCCTCTCTCTCTAAAACCAATTAAAAAAAAAAAGGCCATGCTCAGATATTGCCTTCAGGATTTTCACACCTGGCCAAGATGGGGTAATATGGATTGGATTTACCCTCCCAGTTTCATCAACTAAAATCTAGTTAAAAAAAAAAAGAAAGAAAGAAAACAAATGTGTTCACCATTGGATGACAGGCAACACAGGGGAAATAAATGAGCACTGCAATTGCCCCAGCTTACAGCTTGGAGAGAGTTTCCAGGCTGCAGCACAAGAAAATCCCATGGCTAGGATGCAGAGCAATTGGAAATCTTGGAATGAAAACAATGATATAGCTACTTTGGAAAACAGCAGTGTCTTATAAAGGTAAATACACACCATCTGATCTAGCGATCTCACTCCTAGATATTTACCCCAAGTGAAGTAAAAATTTATGTTCATACCACAACCTGCATGCAAATATTTATAGCAGCTTACTTGTGATAGTGTGATAGCCAAAGACTGGAAACAACTGAAATGTCCTTCACCTGGTGAATTATCCATTCAAACAAAACTGAGTAACCTCACAGTTACATGCAATAAAATCGCTAAATCTCAAATTCATTTTGCTAAGTGAAAGAAGTCAGGATCAGAAGGCTAAATTCTGTATAATTACACTTATGTGACATCCTGGAAAGGGCAAAGCTATAGGGACAGAAATCTAATCAGTTGTTGCCAGAGCCTGGGGTTGGACGGAGAGGCTTACTACAAAGAAATATGGAAGTATTTTTTTATAATGAAACTATTCTGTATCTTGATTGTGGTGATAGTTATTCAGCTATTTACATTTGTCAAACCTTGCAGAATTGTACACTAAAAGATTAATCTATCTAGCCCTAGCTGGATGGCTTAGTTGGTTGGACCATCGTCCTGTACACCAAAAGGTTGAGGGTTCCATCCCCGGTCGGGTTGCGTCGAGTATGGGAGGCAGCCAATTGGTGTTTCTCTCTCACATCAATGTCTCTCTCTCTCTCTCACCCCATCCTTTCTCTCTAAAGTCAATAAAAAACATTTCCTCGGGTGAGGAAAAAACGAGTATCTAAATTACATCTTTAAAATTAAATTTTTTTTTATTGTTCAAGTATAGTTTTCTGCCTTCCCCCCCCCACCCCTCCTCACTAACCCAGCCCTCTTCACCTCCCTCCCCTGTTTCTACCCCATCTCGTTATTGTCCGTGTATCCTTTATAATTGTTCCTGTAAACCCTTCACCCTTTCCCCCTATAATCCCCTCCCCTCTCTCCTCTGGTCACTGTCAGCCTGTTCTCAGTTTCAGTGTCTTTGGTTATATTTTGCTTGTTTATTTATTTTGTTGCTTAGGTTCCTGTTAAAGGTGAAATCATATGGTATTTGTCTTTCACCACCTGGCTTATTTCACTTAGCATAAAAATTTTTTAAATATATTTTAAAATACTATTTTATAGAAGACCTTTTCTGACCACTACTTAATATTACCTCTCCTTTCCAGCACTCCCATTTCCATTTCATTTTGCTTTATTTCTTCCATAGTATTTATCATCATCCAACATACTATATAATTTACTTACCTGTTATGATAATTGTCTCTCCCTGATACTGGTATATAAATAAGTTCTATGAGAGTAGAGTTTTGCCTGTTTTTATTACTGCTGTATTCCAAATACCTAGAACAGTGCCTGGCACATTGTTAGATACTACTCAGATGTTTGTTGAATAGGTGAATAAATAATGAATGAATGATGTGGTGTCAGGAAATCCGTGTTTTAC